>CAJVPP010001642.1:0-18743 GCA_910592005.1 Funneliformis mosseae | reverse complement strand
TAAATTAAATTTTGCATTTAAAAATCTTGTTTATAAAATATTTAATAAAATAATTTATTATTAAGAATAATAAAAAAGTATATTACAAATAAGACATATAACAAAATGTTATAAATACATTTTTTTATACAATAATTGTTATATTAAATTTATAATTTTTTGATAAAATAAATTTTTTAAAAAAAATCTTATAATATATTAAAAAAATTTATTTTATCAAATTCTTTAAATAAATTATTTAAGATTAAAAAAAATCTATTTTAAATAAAATTTTTTATAATATTTAAAATCTTTTTTTAATAAAATATAAATTTATTAAATTTAAGGTTGTTAGATGAAAATTAGAGGTTTTGCAAGTTGTTTAAATAGAAAAAGGTAAAATTTAATGAAATTATATTAAAATCTTATTAAAAAATCTGCAAATTTCTGAAAAAGGTAAAACTATATTAAAGCTTATAAAAAATGCAAAACTATATCAAAACCTTAATAAAAAATTAGCAAAACTATAATTTAAATATTTTATCAAATCAAAATGAGTTTAGATAAGCAATCTTAATTAAATTTAATTAATATTATTTAATTTATTTCAAATAATAAATTAATAATTTTTTAAAATTAATTGATTATAAATAATAAATATTTAATAAATATTATATATAGAGAATTTTAAAAGTATATATATATATTATTTTTATATGATATTTAATAAATAATTTAAATATTTTAAATATTTTGCCTAAGTGAAAAAAAGTTAAATATAATTTTATATTAATTTAAAAATAAATTTTAAATTTTTTATGTTAATTATTTTTATATTAATTTTATACTTAATTATTTTAAAATGAATTTTATTATAAAAATTATTAATAATATAATAGATAATAAAAATAATACTATTTAATAAATATAATAATTTATATATATAATCTTTAAAAAATTTTAATAATATTTTTATTTAAGTAATAGAATTTTAAATTAGGTTAAATTAACTTATTTAATCTAAAAATTTAGGTTGAGTTAGTAGATTTTCAGATTAATATTAAATTAGATTGATCTATTATCTAATTTGATCTAACTAACAAAATTCAGGTTAATTAATTATTTTTCTTGAATAATAATAAATTATTCAATTAAAATAATAGTAAATCATTTAAGAAGAATAATAATAGATTATTTTAATTAAATAATAATGAATCTTTTAATTAGTAAATTATTGTAATAAATATATTATTAATTATTATTATACTATTTTTATAATTTAATAATATTTAATATTATTTAATTAATAAATAAAAAAATTTTTCTTTTTGAATCAAATTTAGTTAGATTAATACAAATAAAAATTTAATCAATACAAATTTTTGATTAATTTAAACTAACTATAAATTATAAATTGCATTTCAATTATTTGAAAGTTTTTTAAAATAATTTCAAATAATATCAAAATAATTTTAGATATTGTTACTGTGGAATTCTTCAACTTCAGATAGTCATTTTATCAAGTCTTTAATCAAAATTTTTAACTGCAATCTACTGCAGTTAAAATGTTAGGATTTGCCTAACTTTTAAGTTTACCAAATTTACGTGTTAGACTTAAACAAATCTATTAAATATGAAGTCTTGAAAGACGAGATTATGAATAATTTAATTAAAGAATTCAGATGATGAACTCAATTACAAATAATATATAGAGATCACGTCAGACTATATGAAGATACAAAGAGGTAAAAAGATATAAGTTTTAAATGATTCCTTTATTAATATTAAAATTCATATTCATAAGAGAGTTAATTTATAATATAAGCAAAAGTCTATTTACTTATATAAAATTTCTTTTGTCATGGCTAACTAATTACTATATTATAAACTAACTAATTTAGTAAAATAAAGTATAAGTATAATAAATATATTAAGAATAATAAAAAATACGTAAAATAATAAAAATATAAAATATAATAAAATAACAATAAAATTCAAAATATTAAAAATAAGTATAACATTAAATATTCTTAGATTTCATTTAATTCATAAAATTAGGATTATCATCAGTATTTAGAAGATCTTTAGAATTATATAGATCTTCTGTATTTTCAGAATTCTGAATTAAGAGATCATTATATTGCGTTATTCACGTGACTTTATTATGATTAGTCAATTGCTTTGTTGACAATATTAAATGTTATTTTGAATATTAAATTAATTTTAAATCAAATCAATTTAGAAACTAAACTATTTTAGATATTTGATATTAATAACCAATGGTCATATCAGATCACATATCAATCATTAATAAAAAAATTAGTGTAATGATAAATGCAAGAGACTTGATACTAATACATTATGATTTTTTTCAAGTAAATATTATATAAACCTTAACAAGTTTTTGTAATTTAAGCCTTTGTCTATATATTTAAACACTTTTTTACAATATAATATTTACATAAAAAGTTTTTATTAAACCTACTTTTCTTATTTTTTTGACATTAACTTTGAGATGCAAGTTTACATAAAATCCAAATATTATCTTAAATACCTAAATATATGCTATTTTTCATTTGCATTCAGAATACTTTGTCTTTAAGGAGCGATAAGATTAGTAACTTTTGCAACAAATATGACTTTTCAATTTATTATTTAATTAATCAATAATATTTTTTATTAAAATATCAATTTATATGGCATTTATGCATTATTTATTTTTATAATAGTATCACTATTCTCGTATTTTTTTATAGTTCAAATATTTGATAAATTTTTATAAACGTCAGTAATAGCATTATCTAAAAGTTTATTTTATATACTTTTAACGTAAGAAATATTTCCGTTTCATTTTTAGTAGTTTAATGTTTCATTTTTCTTTTTTTAATTGTGGCTTAGTTTTGTCAAGTGAATTATTTATAAATGGTTCATCTGAATTCAATCATCTTTTATTAGAATTTTTGACTAATATTTTTGGTATAGATTCTATAGGATTTATAAAGGCTGATTTGTGATTGTTTTTTTCTTTTTAACTTTACGTCTTACTTTTTTTAATCATTATAATCCTTTAATTTTATTCTGACAACTCCAATTATTCTTCTATCCTGTGTATTTTTTGCTCTATTCTCAAAACATCTTATCTATATATCCTTTTAATTCATTCTAGCTTATTCAGATAACATGCAATTAGACGATCAAGTCCTTTCTTATGCATTTCTGTAGGAGGATACTTTTGAAATAATTGATGAGATAAAGGATCTGCTATTTTGAAAATAGTTATAAGATCATTTACGAGTTTTTATAGAGATTCTTTATGTGATTTAATAGCCTATTCACTATATGAAACTAAATGATCACTAAGGTATTCACTCACTAACAAGTTGATTCTTTCTCTTTCATCTTGAGAAGCTTTAATTTGATTTTTAAGATTTTTTTCATCAATAACGTTTTTACTAATGTTTGTTTGATAAATTTTATGCTGAATGTTTCTAATGCTTTATCAAAACTAAAACAAATATGAGAGTTTTCATTAGAAATTTTAAAAGCATTACAATAGCATAATTTTTTTCTAATTAAGAATAAGTTGCTATAGTGAAAAGAAAATAAGAAATTGCTATCGTATAATTAGATTTTATAGCACTTATGTAAAGTGATTCTACTGTAGATAAGAATCTTATTGTAGATTAAAGTTTTCAATACGCATTCCCATCTGATGTGCCTTTCAGATTTCAGCCTACTTATAATACATATACTAAATCTTAACAAATAAAATTTTATTAAATAATAAATTAACATAATACAAATTTTAAATAAAATAAATTAATATATATTTTTGTTAAATCATATACCTTAAGACAAATATTTTTATTATTATTATCATTTATTATTTCAGATATTAATATTTTTTTATTAGTAGTATAAATATTAATTGATACTCTTACTGCTACCTATAAAATATCTAGTACTTATGCTGCTAAATAATAATTGACTACCTTTTTAAATTTGTCTAAAAAATAAATACCTAGATATGATGCTAAGCTTAATAATCTATAATTAGAAAAAAGAATCAGCAATACTAAACAAAAGTCTTTAGATATGTGTCACAGACTAAGTAATAGCTTTATATTTGGCCATTTTTTCTAACATTTAATTAACCAATGATAAATTGCTTTATCTGCTATAATATCTAAAAGGAATGATTTTTTAACGAACAATTTTTCTTATACATTTCAGCAATATGCAAAATTTCTTCATCTGAGTTTGGGTTAACTTCTGGCTTTAAAATTATAACATCAGGAGACAGGCCAAGATATCTATAGTCTAGTTTAGTAAGTATAATACATTTAATAGTTTTCACATCAAAATTTTTTTATAAATTAATTTGTTATTAATTTTTTTAAAATCTAATAATTTGTCAATGACTTGTTAAAATAATATCAATGTTTTATCAATATACTGATTCATTCTAAATAATGGGGTTTCAGCTGTTAACTTAATGATTGGCTCTGGATCAGTTTCTATTTCAAATGATAAATAGGCTTGAAAGGCTATTCTTAGAGTAGCATATAAATTATTACAGGTAATATCATAAATATTTTTAAATTTAAAATTTCTTTCTTTAAAATCTATATTATTAATGATAGCCAACTTCTAAATATTATTGCCTTTAATTAAAAATTTTGCTAAATTTGATTTCTCTATTCAGATTTTTATGAGTTTTCATTCATAATAATCTGTATGTAAAGTTACATAATAAACTGCTAATAATTGCTGAAAAGAACCTAATAATCATGACATATGACTAAAACTCACTAATACTCAAGATAGCTAGATTTTTAAATGGTAAAAAGCTATTTCTAATAGTATTAATGTAATAAATGTGATAATTTTGGTTATCTGCTTGGAAATTATAATCTTTGACAGCTCTTTTATTACCAGTTACAGACATTTTTTTTTGATATAATTCGCTAATTATTCAAAAAAAAAAATTATTTAAAAAATTGAAAAAAGTATCATAATATTCTTGAATAGTTTGTGGGTACTCTAAAGCATATTTTTTTAAATTAATGTCTGATTGTGAATTTTATAATTTCTGTTCAAACTCACGTCTAAATTACTCAAAATCATTTTCTTTCATTTTTTTCTCTTTAAAGGTTTTATAAAAAGAACTTTATCATAAATAAACTGGAAGATATATTAAGAGAAATTGTTTCTTCGTTAATTGATATATTAATTATTTGGGTAATAATATCAGTATATGTCTGATGAGATATTATTTCACAAAAAGAAAGAAGAGTTTCAAAAGTTTTTATTAATATTTTTTTTTAATATCATTATTTTCTGTCTATATAATACCAATTAACTAATTACCTAAATATTCAAGCCCTTTTGTAATATTATTAGCATGTAATTCCTCAGTAATACATATTGTTGTGGTTTTTTCTCTACCAGGATGATGATAAATATGACTGCCTAAATTTTCATAACATGAATAACAAATACATTGTTGTTACTTAATATCATTAAAGACTTATTTATATAAAGGTAAACATACTCGTAATACCTCACATGTATATTGTCTAATACAAGGCAATTAAATATTTTGTTTATTTAAATACTAAGAATGTATACATCTCGAGAAAAAAGGTAATGTATTTATTACAAGAAATACATTGACGCTATTTAATAATTCCTTGATTAAAATCCTTTAATTATTTATTTTGTGATTTATGTAAATATTTGTTATCATATTGAAAAGAGAATTACACACTCCTAATTTTGATAAAAGGCTATCAATTTCTTTAATTGCATCTCTATCAATTTGTCAAGTGCTAAATAAGTTGCGTAATTATCTTAATTTTGCTAATTCTCTATATCGCTAAATTTTACCATTAATAAAATTAACAATTACACATGATATATATTCTATATATTCTAAACTATCTATAATTTTGTCTTGCTCATAACTATTTTTCTGATTTTCTTTAGAATCTTCAAAGTTTATATCATTAATATTATCATTGTTATTATTATTGAGTATTTCATTAAACCATCCTTCAAACTTATTATCACTACTTATTTCATTATTATATTATTTTTAAAAATAAAGATAAAGAAGAAAAAATTGTATTTTTTTGTTCTTATTTTAACAAATCTATAAAAAATGAAGGTGAAGGTAAGAAAGAGGAGGAAGTTTTATTTTCTTGATAAGGTAGAAAAAAGAAAAATTCATTTTCTTGTTCTGACAAGTCTATAAAAAATAAAGATAGAGAAGAAGAAGCTTTATTTTTTTGTTTTGACAAGTCTTCAAAGAATAAAAAAAGCAGGAAAGAAGAAATTTCATTTTCTTGTTCTGACATTAGTGATTTATATTTTCTTTTTCATCAAAATTATAGATAATTTAAAACTCAAGATGTAAGTTACTTAAAACTTCTTTTATTTAAATGAAGATAAAAATATTTTCTTATTATCTTCTTGTACTACTTATCTTAGTGTTATAAATCATAGTAAAATAACATTTTTATATGTTAGAATATCTGTCAAGTTTAGCAATTTTGTTTATCATATAAGTTTTTTATATTAAAAGTTATTCAATAATGATTCTATTTTAATAAAATTAGCATACTATAGTTTCAAAATAATGTAAAGTTATATGTAAAATTTAAGTATGTATTATTTTAAAAGAATATTTTTATTTAAGCTAAAAACTGTTTTATAAAAAGTATAGATGCCTGCCGAAACTTTCTCAAAATAATTTTATCATACCCTTTTCTATATTTATAATATAATTTTAATAGTTTCAGCTTTCGTCATATCAAAAGAATTTTATCATATTCCTTATTATGATTTTAATATAGTTTTGTTTAAGTTTCAACTGTTATTAAGAGGTTTTGTCTCTTATCATTAATAAAAAGTGATTAATATGGATGTCGATCCTCTAATTGAAATCAACTGCCATACTGATCACTTGATATGATCACTGACTGTTAAATATTTTTTTTACATTTTTCTTTTTTTTATTTTTTGGTTTTTTTTAATATTTTTAATTTTTTTTGATTATATAAGCTTTAGTTTTATTTATTGTATTCTTTTTTTTTTAATTTTTTATTTATTTAATTTATTTTTAAATAAATAATCAATTAATAAGATCAATAAAATAATTAATAATAATAATTGAAATGATATCTGAATTGATTATTAATATTCAAAATCAATTCAATATCTAAAATAAATTTTGATTTTGTTATTTTAAAATTAATTTTATTTTTCAAATATTAATTATGATATTTTCAAAATTTGAATTACAAATAACTATTTAAATATTTTATTTTCAAATATAATCTCTAGACCTAACTATTTTAAATCAAGTAATTTGATTTATCTGATTAAATCTGATTTGTTTAGAATTCTAAAATAGTAAATTAAATTAATCAAAATTAAATATAAGAATTATGTATTTTTTTTTTTTAAAAAGAAATGATTTTAAATTTTAATGTTTATAATAAATTTGAAAAATATATTAAATTAATATAATATGGGTATTTTTTTAATTTTTAAGTAAACAATATATTTAATATATTTTTAATTACTTAAATATTTTAATAATATTATTTTTTATAAAGGTATAAATAAATAATAAAATAGAATTTTATAGATTTTATATTTATTTTTAATAAATATAAAAACTTTTAGAAAAAAAATTCATCCTAACAGTTTTCTTTTTTTTTTTTATTGCAAAAAATTATATATAAATAAGTAAATAAGTTTTTTTTAAAGTTTATAAAAGTTTACTTAAATAAAATACTATAAAATTCTCAAAACCATTCATAATTAATTTTGATATATAAGATTCTAATTTTATAAATAATGAAAAATTATTTAGAAATTAAAAGAAAAATTTTTCAGTAAATTGTGGAATTCCTTAAAAGAGAAAATTTCGAATGAAACGAAATAAGAAATTTCGGATTTTGCCAATTTGCCAATAAATTGTGAAATTCCAAAAGAGAAAAATTCGAGTGAAACGAAATAAAGAATTTCAGAATTTTGCCAATAAATTGTGAATATTAGAATAGAAGTATTTTCGATTCTAATCCTTCTTTAAATTCTTCTTCAAATTCTATTTTTATATTTCTAAAGGATTATATAGAAGAATTATATTATTATTGTTTTTTTCAAAAAAAAAAGAACCGAACCTACTTTCTCTAGAATTTATCTTTAAAAGCCATTCCAAGAAATGAATGTATATGATTTTGACAGGCTTCAATGACTCGATACATCTGTGATAAATATGTCAAGGCTATTTATAAATGTTGCCAATTGGTTTTCATGTCGAGTGTTCAAGAATAAAAGTCCTCTTTTCTGGCGAATGTAAATTAATTGATCTAATACATCATTCCCAATTAGGTTACAATTATTTAAGGAATCTAATAAATAACATAAATATGTTAATAAAGTTTTTTTCCTTTTTTCTTTATAATTCCTTTTCCATTTTTAAAAATTTACCTTTTAAAGTCGTTTCAAACAAAAATTTCCAAAAAAAATCTTTTAAATAAATAAAAGTAATTGACATTCTTTTTCTTCTCCCTCATATCTAGAATTTATTTACCTTCAAGAATTTTTCAAGGGAAAATATGATAAAAAAAAAAAAATGTAATGGAGCAGAGTTTAAAATAAGAGCGATAATTTTTTTTTTTTTGACGGAAAGACTGCATATAAATCATATGTCGGCATTTAACATTTATTAAAATATGAAAAATCACGTGATATATGGATTTAGTTTATTCAACTGATTTCAATTTGGATTAAAATACATGGAAATATGATTTCCCCGTCAAGATTAAAAGTACAAAAAGTTTGGTTTAAAATTCCCGAATTCCCAAATTTATTATTTTTTCGGTCCAGATGTAATTTTGACGTTAATTCCGTCAATATTAATATTTCCTTTCTCGAGGGCTTGAAGAAAATGTTGACGATTCTTGAAATAAGCGAATGCATATGGAGACTGTAAAATAAAAAAGAAATAAATTATCAATAAGACATACATTTTTTTTTAATATATATATATATATAAATAAGTGAAATACTTTTGGATCTGGTTGAGAAATTTCATGAATAGGACCAAACGATCTTTCAAGATGAATTTTCAACATTTTAGGAGTTAATGATGGTTTAACATTTCTAAGAAATACTTTAAATTCATATTTTCCTCCTGTAAAAAAAGATAAATAAAATTAGATTCAAAAATGTTATTTTCATTAAAAAAAAAAAATTTTTTTTTAAAAAAAAAAAAAACAAAAAAAAAAAAAAAAGCTTACGAAATTATTTCTTTTTTAATCTTACCTCCTTCTCCTTTAAGTTTGCTAATATCATTTTCCAACGTTTGAATTTTTTCATACATCATATCAATTAGTTGTTGTTGACTTTTAGTTAGTCTTGCTTGATCTTCAATAATTTGTTGCTTGCCATCAATTAATCTTGATTGGTCTCTATTAATTTGTCGTTGCGTTAAAAGTTGCTCTTGCAATTCTGAACAACAAGGATTCATCTTGAAAAACTTATAATTTTATAAAAACAAAAACAAAAAATTTTATTTACAAAAAAAAAATTCTTTCATGTTCAAATTGGAAAAAAAACAAATGATGACTATAAAATGCCAAATTCTATAAAATGATTTCTTAATGCAGTAACAATCAATCATATGACAGCATGTTTCACGAAGATCATAACATTCCATGCAATGCATTCCGAAATACAGTATTATTTATGGATTGTTTGTGTAACCGTTTCAAAAACTTATGTCCAAAAACTTTAAAAATGAATTTTTATTAATGTTGCATAATATTTGTACACAAATCCGATTATGATTTGTTTATTAAATGTTCATTGAAATAGTGGGTTATATAGATGAGGGACGAAACCCCTTAATAACAGTCGAAACTTAGACGAAACTATATTAAAAATCATAATAAGAGATACGACGAAACCCATTCGATACGACGAAAGCCGAAACTGTCGAAACTATATTAAAAACATAGAAAAGGGTATGACGAAATTATTTTGAGGAGGTTTCGGCAGGCATCTATAGTGGGTTATAAATATTAGATTTCCTCATCATCGTCCGAAGTTAATTCCTCTACAATTAGGTTTGCACTTGGCCAAAGTCCTTGTTCGTTTTGTATTTCTTTGAATTTATCCGCATGATGAACAGTACGAGGATACGGAGATACTAATAGAAAGTTAAATGTGTGTGTATAATCCTCCGATGGTTCAGATACATTTGAGGATGAAGACTTGTCTCGTAAATTATATGTATCAACAAAATTATAAACCGTCTACATCAAAGAAGGAAGATTTTATATAAAATCTATATATTATGTAAAAAATATTTATAAACACGTCTCTCACCTCAACAGTATCAGTTGCTCTGAATTTTCTTACTACTCTCTCTCCATTGGCTAACCTAAAGCTCAATTTTGCCACCTCGGTTTCTTCTGGGCGTGGCTCATCTGGTAAATTTTTTAAAGTCCATCGTCTCCAATTTTCTCTGTTTAATGCAAGCAATTGTCGCGCTTCCTTTTCTTTTCTCGCACGCTCTTCGGCCAATCTTTGCGCTTCGACCAATTCACGTGCTTTCCTTTCCTTTTCCTGATCTGCCCTTAATGAAGCTAAATACGCATCATCTTGTTGGGCACGTATTTCTCTTGCGGCTTCGTGCTCTGCACGTTCATTCCTAATCCTCTGAAGACTTGGTCCGTTACGATCAATCGATAAAGTAAGTCTAGCTATCAGATTTTCTGGAGATGAATATCCTAAATGCAAAATTATGTTAATCATCAATTTTAAGAATAAAAGCATATATAATCGTTTAATTTACCTTCAAAACGGTCTACAACAAACAACCTTGGACTTGATCCAGCGCTTCCTTGAGGTATTTGAGCGACAATTACAGCAACAAATGGAAACGTAGTTGCTTTATATGTCAAACTTGCTAATAATAATAATAACGTTAAAAATAAATGCTAATTTTATAGTAATTAAAGTAAAAAAGGCAAACCTTGGTAAGCTTCCGGATCCTTTATGTCCCCTGCCCATACTAATACATTGTGTTCGCGGAGAAACGTTAGTAATATATCAGATATTAACGTCTCGCTGATATGTTTTATATATCAATAATTAACAGAATTAATAGATAAAATAGATATATCAAAGATAAAATAAAAATTCAAAAAAATATATACCGATTGAATTTAGCAGTGTTATCATGTTCACCTGTTTGAAGTATCACCATTGCAAACCTGAGATCACGTTTTGCTCTTTCTAAGGCCTAATTAGATCAAGTCAAAATAGCATTCATGTTTAATAATTCTTTTTAACACAAAGAACATAAATTATTATAAATGAATTATTACCTCTGAGAGAGTTCCGTGGAAAAAATCTGGATGTACATCACCATATTTTTCTTCAAATTTTTGGATAAACTGTGTGGCTAAGTGTGAATCTCTTCGGTTTGCTTGGTCGTCTGTGATTACTGGTCTTGGAATAAGAAAGTAAAGTACTGCATTCAGAATTCCCGTGAACAAATTAAAACAAGCATTTATTATGGCCATTAAATCCATGTTGTATTTTCATACAAGAAAGTCTTTTACGAAAAAAAATTCAATTGTAAAAAAAAATTTTTTTTTCCTCCTTTAACGAACGGTTCTCGAATTGTATCAAATAGGTTTAAAAAGGTAAAGGAAGCTAATTAACAAAAATAGGCATTCTATGAATACAGTAAAGCGGTATTTTATTTCGCGGTAAATTTTTAACGTGTAAAAATGTAAATTTATATGATTTAATTTCCATATGATCGAGGTGCTACAACTAAAAGTGGCATATTGTCGTTCACCCACCTGATTTACAATCGCACAAACCAAAAAACAATTTGAACTTCACGTTCGCAACAGTTTTAGCCCATTGAACACATTGAATAAGCACAAATATTATATTTTGAACGTCGTACAGCTTTACTTTATAATTTTAGATCACACAGTATTGTTGTTTATTAAGATATCTAGCAGGCGTTTGACACACAGTACTTAGTTTTTTTTTTTTTTTTTTTTTCCTTTCGATAGGCAAAAATTCACTTTTGAGCTTGTATTAAGTTCTTTACTTAATTTCAAGAACTCATAAAGAGGTACGCGCTCTTTTATGTTACAGTCTATTCGAACCTAAGTTACGAATACTAATTTCCATCCTTGCCTAAATAAATAGATGTACATTCCAGACCACTCCAAGCTTGCCCCGGTTGATTCTCTTATTAAAAGGTTTGAAGCAAATCCAGACGAGACCCCCGGACAAGCTCAACCTCAAGCTCGTTCTCGTAGTCCAATTGGAAGAATATCACATGGTTTTGGAAATGTGTCAAAAACAGACGAAAAGGATGAACAAGAGAAAAGCACTACCTCTTTAACTTCCATTAGCCCGGAAGAACGCACTGAGGTGAAACAAGATGAAAATGCAAATAATAAAAATGAGGAGGAAGCCAATGTCGTTAAAGAGGTTGAAAAGGAAAAGGAGCAAGTTATTGTAACTTCTGCTATTGATGAAAATCCTGAAGTGCATACAGAAGCAACTAACGAAACGGTAGAACAAAAAAATGTAGAAGTTCATACTGAAGAAAATAAAGAACCTAATGCTACAAACTTAGTTGTCCATGATGAGATTAAGGCACCCAAAAAGATTATTAAGAAGCCTTCTTCTTCATCAGTTAATCCTTCTCCAACCGTAAAGAAAGGTGCGCCTTCTAAGACTTCCACTATTCCCAAGGGGAAGAAACCCACCGAAAAACCCAAAGCAACAATCGGAACGTCAACTGCTAGTAGCAAGACTACTGCCAATCCGCCTACCTCTGCTCCATCAACAATAAAAAAAACAATTAAGCCAGCAGCAAAACCTACAACAACGGCACATTCCAAAACTACCACCACTGAAAAAACAAAACCACCTGCTAAAACCGCAGAGAGTTCATCACGCACCACTACCAAACCTTCCACAAAAACATCTAGCACTACTAAAACTTTAGCTTCGACAGCCGAGAAAAAACAGCCTTCTAAGATTGCTTCTAAACCAGCTGGTACCGCTAGTGCAAAAACAGTAGCACCTAAAGATGCTAAAGGTCTACCTACTAAAGGTGCTAAAAATCTTGTAAAGAAACCCGCAAAACCAGGTGAATCTAAGAAAGTAGAAGCAACAAAGAAGAAAGGGTCTGGTTCTGATACCGATAAGGTGAATGTCCAAAAGGTAGAGTCTCACGCAGAAGAAGCTGAAGTAAAGTCTGAAGGGTCAAAGGAAAGTATTGAGGATGAGCATCACCGTGCTGAAATTCAGAGCGAGCATTCCGAATCTCCCGAATCTCATGTTGAAGTTTCAGAAGATAAATCTCATGTTGAAGATTCAGAAGTAAAGTCTCCTGTTAAAGTTGCTGAAGAATCTCATGAAAGTCATGTAGAGTCCCGCGAAATCCATGACGAATCTGTTGAATCTGAACAAAATTCCTATAGAGAAGAAACAGTGACTTCTAATGTTCATGTTGAAGAAACTTCCACTTTAGAAACAGAAGAAACAAGCGAAAAGCAATCCAGTGAAACCAAAATTGCCACTGTTACTGAATCTCATTCAGATGTCACAAGCGATGAAATTCAAAAATCCGAGTTGGCTCAAGAATCCCCACAAACAAAACATATAGGTTCTGATGCCGTTGAAATTACACCTGTCGAAACAGTGGAAATCGAAAAAGAACCTTAGTTTATCTTTTTTATAATTGCTCATTTTATCTGCCATATTATCTTGTCGGATCTTTAGGTTTATTAAATTAACGGATCAAAAATTGAATAATGACGGAAATGCTTTTAAAAATTACCGGATTAATTGGATATTGAAAGGGATTTGTAGTTTATTTCTGCTTTTTTATGAGGAATTTGTAGAACATTTCATTAGTTGAAATATAAGGTGAAAATTTCGTCGAAAGAATTTATTTTAACTTCAAAATGTTTTAATTCATTTGTAACTGTTATATTATTTGTCTATGTATTGTAAAATTAGAAAGTGACAAAAAAAAAAAAAAAAATTATAAAAAAATATGGATACAGTTTTTTTTATGTGTATAATGATTTGTATTATAAATATCCTTTATTTTTATTTATTTATTTTTTTTGTTTCTTTGATTTAATTTTTTTTTTCTTTTTTTGATTGTAACATACCATTTTTATTATAAAATTATATATATATATATATATATATATATATATGTTTTTATAAATGATTAAATTTACTTTTTTTTTTTTTAATTTGAAAGTATATTGTAAAATCAAAGAATTATTACCTGGTTTTATATATAATTTTAATAGATTTAAAAAGAAATTTAAATACTTGTAATTTATTTGAAATAAATAATCCGATTAAAGATTTTATAAAAATAATGTAGTTTTATTAATATTTAAGTTATAATTTAAAGAAATATTTTACACCTAACCTATATTCTATATAATTACAATTATACTTGTTTGTTAATATGGAATTGTATAAGATAACGCGATAAAACAGCTGCTATAAGTGCCATAAATCCGCCAAACCTAAGGACCCATCCTACCCCATCATTGGTTTCAACATTTCCAACTTTTGAATTTACGAGTTTAAATATTATAGCACTAATTAAAGAAACGACAAATTGAGGAAATACAATATACATATTATGAACACCGAGGATCATTCCTGCGTCAAATTCTCCTTCGATCTGTTCATTTGTATCAATTAGTTGAGACAATGAAGATGAAGCTAATGTTGAATCATTTTCAATGTCATTAATTTCGGTAGGTCTAACAAGGGTATTTTCTGTGATAGCTTCAACATCTTCCTTTTGTACAAACTCGCCCACAAGTGCGAAAGGAATCCACATAGCAATAGCCCATGGAACACCAATACTAGCAAGAACCGCAATAGCATCATGTTCAGTACGTACAAAGTAGGTAGTCATCATTATAAAAAAGAAAATGATATGTGATGCAGTATAAATGTTATAGATGGTGAATGGACTATTACTAGGGTAGGTCTTTGGAGTAAATTGAGGAATAAAGGTACCAGCCACAACTGATACCATTGAATAAATCAATAAACCAAATGAACCAGCTCTTGTAGCCTTATATATAAAGTCTTGATCGTTTGGATCTTCATCTGGGTGAGTACGTGCATACATTTCTGCTACCCAAGTTGTGCTTTGAAATGAAATAAATTACTATAAAAGTATTTGCAAAACAAGTTGTAAAGGAAATAATCCTCACCTGAAAAACAAAAATGGAAACCATCCCATCCAAGCGAAAAATTGAACATTGCAGATTCTCTGAATGGGTACTGGGAGATATCTAAAAGCTTTATAAATATAAACGAAAGTGTTCCACCAAGGTCTAGAAATATAGACATTAATGTAAATTAAAAGAATGCAAATTAAAGTTAAATAAATTTATAAATCATAAAACTCAACACTTACTCAACCTCATCAACCGGCTCATAAGCTTTCTCTCTCACACTTAAACACGTTATAAGTAATGATAAGGTAAGCATAATACAAGCAATAATACAGAGTACTTTCAATTGAGTATCTCCTAGAATCGGAAATAATACAGTTAAATCCAAAAAGCCTGTAAAGTATCCAGCCACATTTCCTACGTGCATCATTCTTCCAGCCCATGCATTGCCAGTTTCTTGTTGGGAGAAGGATGGAATGTCAAGAATCAATGCACGACATGATGCTTGAACCGCGTTAATGGAAAAGTCTAAGCAATAAAATGCGGTTACTGCAATGTATATGGCAATCCTATTGATCTAAATAAATAGGAAGAGTTAACCAAAACTTTCCAATGCCAATATATATACATTTATTTATTTTACCTCTGCATCATTGTTATGCCTCGAGATGGTCTTTCCAAGAATAAGCGCAGCCCATTCTTTTGAATAAGCAATTCCTGCCATAGAAAGGCAAACCAAAATTGCTCCAATAAGAATAAAAGGTCTTCTTCTACCTATTTTGAAGGTACTTTTATCGCTAATAGCCCCAATGAGAGGTTGAACCAGTAGGCCTGATAAAGGTCCCGCAAGCCATACCAAAGCTATTAGCTCTGAACTCAGACCCAAAGTCCGTAAATATGGTGACCCGTAACTGATATTAACGTGAAATTACGTAGATATGTCCGATTCGAAAAATATATTAAATATTTGTCATTGATTACGATCGAAAAAAAGATTTTTTTTTATATATGATATATAAGCAACTAAATAAGTACTCACGACAATTCAACTGTCCCTAAGATAGATTTATTTATTTATCGTTTACAAGATAACACAAAACTTTTAATGGTATTAAAAGAAGCATTTACAAGAAGAAAACGAAAGACAGAATATTATAAAAGAGGGGGAAAATAAACTACTAAAACTTAAAAAACTTCTTGACGCGAATCATTGCGTCAGCTGTATTAAAAGTTTTTCCAAAGTTAAATACTCACATGTAAATTGAAACCCTGCCATACATACGGTTAGCTTGATCATTTCCCATGTTGATAAAATCTTATCATGATTATATTCAATCCCATTTTCATTTATCGAGTTATATTTAACTCGATTTCCGTCCGAATTCAAAGGTCGTGTGTCATCCATAATATACCTTTGAAACGAGGAATAGAACCATTAAAGAGTGGGTATTTATATGTAATTATAATGGATCGGGTAATAAATACTATATAGACCTTGCCGTGGGTAGGGTACTTAATTACATCATAGTTCGTTTCGATAATCTTTGATAAAATATTGATTTTATCACTAACTATATTAGGTTAATATATAATAATACGAAATATGACGACTTTCTTTAACATTAATCTAAAATTATATTAGAAAAAGAAATCAAACGACTAGGTTTCGTTTCAGACAAAAAATTAGTTTACTAAGTTACTTCACCGGAACACTCAAGTTAAGCGTTGTAATAAAGAAATATAACAACACCGATATGGCTTAATTTTTTGCTAGTCGTTACTTCAGTGCCGTCATATTTTGTTGATAGATTGAGTATTCCAAATTTACTCTGCTTTTTCTCCAAACAGTCCAGTCATAGTTACCTCTTCAGGATGCTGAAGTTGTCGTGGATCCAACAAATGAACGATCAATTTCAACTGAGAGTATTCCGAATGACACTCACCTACCCGAAAATTCCTTCGTTATTACGGTAAGGTTTGCAAACTTATTATTTATTGCTGTGATGTTTCTTTATTTATGATTTCACTTTCACATTCTTACAGATGTTTGGAACAAACCTTACGATAAATGGCCAAGTCTCCGCGAATATTCGGAATACCTACATGACGTGAAAAAAGATCGCGTATATGATTCATTCAAAAAAGAGATAGGGATTTTATTTTCAAAAGATCATCCTGCGCAACTACGTCTGACGCATTTGGAAAGTCAACTCAAGATAATGTTATTTTGTTTCAAGTAGGAGGAGGAAACAGCCTGAGGACCGACAATCTAGCAAGCTGTATGCTTTGTTGGCGAGCTAATTGCTTAGTATGTGAGGTGTTTCCTCGTATATATTAGTCCAAATGTTTGGGTTAATTCCGGGGGATTGTTGTATCTGATTGCACTTTAGCTTACTAGAGGCTGTATACTCCGAGGTGTATTCTTGTGAGGCGAGGTTCTTCCTCGTGAGTTGAGGTGATCCTCATCTCCAAAAGTACACTATTTCATGTGCTTTATACACTTCATGGACACCTTAACGTTTTATATAATTATTTCCACATTTGTTAATAAAAATGCCTTTTCAGATGCGACAGATGCCACGAAATGTCAAGAGAAAAGTAGCTAAAGTAAGCAAATTGCTTACCAAGAAAGAAATTGTAAAGAAAGAAATAGAGATCGCACAGGTTAGAGTTTTTAGTTGTCATGTTTTTGGCTTTACTATACGTTGAACTTATCTCTTGTGAATATTCTAGGATTCCCTTGTTCTTGGTGGGTATAATACATTACAATGATTTCCACGAAGTAGGTTCGCAATTTGTTAAGCGAAGTCTATCTGTCGATAATGATTATCCCGAGTTTGATCATGGGAAAGAGAAAGCCAAGAAATGAAAAGAAGTATTAATGTCATTTGCAATTGAGGTAACGATGGAAATAAAAGTTTTATACACAGAAATATTCAGAAATAGTATTTTTCATAATGAGCACTTTTTATTCAATCTTAATTAGAAGTTAAAAGTATGACTGGTTCTGAAAAAAAGGAGTAAGTAGTTATTTTGTGTAGGGTAATAATTTGATTTTTTTTTCTGCCAAGAAATTGTTTTGCCTTTATTTTGAATAATCAGAAAATAATAAAGCTCTTTGTTATCATGTCCAGATTTTTTATTTTTGTGTATTACAATAAAGTATAAATAAAAGTTTTGATCATAATGGGCTTTATTTTTTAATGATAACATATTTTTAACTTATCCCTTAAACTGTAGAGATTCATAAGCAAATTTTTCTGCTTATTTACTATAAATTCCCTTCTGATTTACTTTTATGAAAAATTAAAATTTTTTTTTTTTAAATTAATTTTATAAATATATATAATATTATAGTATATTTTATTTTTAAAAAAATTATAAGTTAAAAAATTTTATCATTGACCTTTGACCAACTTATTAATATTTACTTTTAACAATATTAATCATAATAGAATATTATAAAATTTATCATGAAGAATA
>CAJVPP010001641.1:0-18766 GCA_910592005.1 Funneliformis mosseae | reverse complement strand
GAGCATCTCTATATTTACTTTGTCTATATCATTCCACTTTGTAAGGATAAAGATGGAATCCGAAAACTGATCCTGTTCGGTCTTGTTGAGTTTTCCTTCAAATCTTGTACTGAGCTTTTTTCAATCATCAAGACTGCATTTACCCTCTCTCATTCTTAGAAGTAAGTTTTTAAAGGTCTGCTGTTCTTCAAAGTCACCTGATTGCCTTTGAACCACATCAAATTTGTATGCTTCTCTAATTGTTTGTATAATGCAATGCTATTATTAGAAATAGGATCATGTGACATACGGTTAGCATACATTAGAAGGTCGAGCACTAGTGGAAGCTGCCCGAAATTACCAAGCATTATCATAGACTGACCTCTGAAAGGTTTGTCTTTACTTTCTAAAAATGCTTGCCTCAACCTCATGTCAATTAAACCAATCATTCACTGCCCAACCATGCTTTTTTCATCGATAATGAGGTAGGTTATATTTTGTAACCTTTCTTGCAGTTGTTTCAGTCATTTACCATCTAGATCATAATTATTTTTATTCATTATTAATATGAAAAGCGTCGAATAAATCATCTCATCATTGATATTGAAGGCTGCGACTCCTGTGAGTGCAATCATAAGTGCTAGATGTTTAGATCTACTACCTACCATTATGCAAAGTCTTGCTCGAATTGCCTTGATGAGATAAAACTTTCCAGTACCTGTGGTTCCCATTATTATGATACTTAATGCTTCTACCTGAATATCATTTAGAATTTTGTTGTAGTGTGATTCTATGCACTCAAAAACTTTTTTTTGATTCTCATTTAATGTTTGAAGATCAACAAAATCAGTATCATCTTCTCTAATATTATTTCTATCATTACTTAAAGCTTACTGTACGAAATCGCTAACGCTTATTATGTCAATGTTGGAATAATGTTGTTAAGCATCATTAATCCAATCGTGATTCTGATCTATATCTCGAGATCTTAGATCAGATGAAGATAATATTCTCAAATTTGGTCTCATCTCAGCAAGTTGCATTCAATCGAACTGAAATTCCTCCTCCTCTTCGTCTTCGATCTTTTCTTAGCTTTCGTCATCATTTAATTCGCCTTTTTCATCTTCAGGCTGACCAAATATGTCAGTTGAATCATTATTGATCGTATCAACATGTTGGCTATAAAGTATTGATCAAGCGAAATTATTATTTTCAGTTAGTTGTTCAAGGATTCGATACTTAACATGAGAATGACTTTTACTCAGCAGAACTTCTCCCACTGATCACCATTACGAAGAGGTGATGGTCATGGCCATATATGTACGATGTTTTCTTTCTTGCATATTTTCTATTTTTCACCAACATTTTTATGTGTTAAATATAATTTAAACAATGAAAATTCTTCAAGCTCCTCGAGTCAATTCCAGTATTTGTTGATAGTTGATTTTGCCGTATGAATTGCATTTCTGACATTGATGAAACCTTCTTCATTGTCTCTGCTACCTGTGCCACAAATCCATCTAGCAGCTTCATCCTTAAGATTTAATGAAACGAATGTACGACTTGAATGGTAAAGAGGAATGCTAAGAAGTAGGTGACAGGTTTCTTGAGTCGAGATGTCTCATTCTGAAATGCTATTAAGAAGAAGTTTTTAGATCAATGCAAGCGAAGCTTCTTCAAGATTACTGTTGTTAAGGATCTGACTAAATATCTCTGTAAAAGCCATTAACTGAGGTTCTGCCTTGCTAGCATATTTAGAAATATAATGTAAGGTCACGTAAATACTAAGAACTGGCTTTAGGTTGATATTAGCATGCCAACCCTACAATTGAAGTTGGCTGTGCAGATTAAGAATTGGATCATTTCTCGCTGTAACAAGCTCAGGCTGCCCATTATTATCATCGCGTATGAATGTACTATCGCTGTGATCCATAGGATATCCAAATCTGCACTTTTGTTGATGCATTCTTCTATCGATTCTAAGACAATATGAAGGGTTACAATGTGTGTGTCACTGTAGTTTATTGATCAGTTTGATATAATCTTGTGAACGGTCGTCTATTTCATCACCACATTTTTAGCATGAATGTTGTTCTAATATAGCTGTGTTGATTCCCGGATTGACTGTGGTAACTATTGAATCTATATATTGTATTATATTGTCCATTTCTCCTTCATTTTCTTTTAATTGCTTCTAATCAATTACAGACATGTTTTATACCTTTCCTATACTGTGCACGTATATGCTTTCCTAATGCTATCACTCATATTAGAACTACCAATCTTCCAGGTTCCATCGAGGTACTAACACATTATGGAAGAATGTTTCAAAACGTTTATCAAAAAACCAAGAGGCAACATGTGGATTATCTACAATGTTCTTCATATGATGCTTTGCAAAATCTGAATCTTTCCGTCATCTGGCATTAATTGATGGAGTTTAGGCCAGTAAAAATCAGCCGCGCTAAAGGTGAAAAATATTAGTCCTTGATGATCCATCTGCTTAACCATATCTGATAACTCATAACGTCTAGCCATCCAAAACTGTCTCAAACCACGTAACCCTTCCCCATATCTCATTATCTAGTCTGCTATTCAATTGTCTCTGTGGCTAATAATTTTCTGGATGTCTGCAACATCAAGTTGCCCTTCACTTAAGTGTTGACTAACATAAACCTTTCCTTTTTGTAAAGCCTTTCATCTCATTGTAGAGTTCAAAGCAAAATACCTTCACCTGGAATGTCTTACGAACCTTCCATCTTTATACTATAACAAATGCTTAAAATATTCTGCCAATTTGATGTCCTGAGACTATTCAGAATGAAGATCACCACATCCATATGGATAAAGGGTTAAAAATTCTCTTGCCATATATCCGGGTGTACTAAATTCATTGACAGGAATGCCTTCAATCTCTAGCCAAATCAAAGGAGAATCGTTGCTTTGTACGCAGTTAAGCGTATTGTTAATAGCATCATCTTTATGCTGTGTTAGAAGTAGAGATAGTATGAATGAACGTGATATTTGTTCATTTTTATTTCCTTTCTCGTCTAATATATCGTCTGTTGTTTTATCAGAAACCTGCTTAAGCTGACTACCAATAGATCCATTTATAAGTAACAATTAGATAATTTCATTATCAATAATTATGTCTTTATAGTAAATGTTATTTTCTTTTAACCAAAATAGGGCTCTAGCAATTTTTTTGCGACGTACAATGAAATCTCTAAAATCTGCTAGATCATTTGCTGACTGCCATTACACTAAGAGTATTTCTAATGACGATGAATATCGCAGAAGCTGATTTGTGAATTCTTGTATGTCTTGGGGGAAGTTTATGACATTTCCCCTGTAGGTATTTTGACCTCCTCAGAGTCGATATACTGACATTACTATGAAACTTAGGCGATTAACATCTCTTCAATCTCTGTAAGACCTTTTAATTCTTCCAGCACGTCTTCAGGATCCATATTGTTTTCACCTGAAAACTTCTTTGGTGATTTCTTTTCTGTATAGCAATGCTGGCACATTTGCTTGACAATCATCATTGACAAAATTCGCTCGTTGCATACGGAATAAAATTTATACCTAATGTTAGCTATTTTATTGCAGAATTTTTGCAATAAACTATGGTCTTCTTCGCTGATAGTTGTGGCTGAGAGTGGTTTGTCATTTATGTGTGAGTCATCTCTACTTTAATTTCGCATTGTAGATACATTACAGATTTGTAGGTTTCGAAGGTGTGCTTCACATTTATGCTTATTCTCAAGTCCAAGACGAATCTCATATTCCTCAGTGGTCTCATTCAAACTTTTTTCCATTCTTCATTCTCGCATGCTTATAAGCCTGTCCTCATGATTTTTTGATGATTCATCTGCTTGTTTTTTCCATTTTTTTTCTAATCACATGCAAGACATTTTTTGCGTTGTTCATTTGTCTTATCGTCTTTTTCTTTACACTTTCAGAGGGTCTCAGGATTAGTGGGTATATTGCTCATTTTTTTTATATTAAACTTTGATTTTAAGAATTTTATTATATATAATCTGATCTTATTATTGAAAGTAACCCGATCTTATTAATTATTAGTATAATATTATCTGTTATTGTATTAGGAAATTAAAAAAAAATCAAATTATATAGTTTTGGGTTGGTAAGATTCTTGTTTCAGATCAATTTTACATTTAGATACAATTGAGACTTTTATTATATAAATTTTTTTTTTTACAAGGCCAATTATGATAGATAACAAATAAATTTATAAGCTGGTACGAACACAATTAAAAAGCATTAACATTATTACATATGCATTATTTTTTAATTAAAGCGAAATAATATTTATTTAATATACTTTGTAGTCTATTTTATTAAGAACTTGTTTGTGTTATATTTTTTAATAGTTTATTTTATTAAGGTTTTTTATTTTATGTTACGTTTTCTAATAGTTGGCTATTATAATTAATAAAACTAATTAATTAGACACGTTAGTTAACTTGATTGTGTTACATTTTTTAATAGGCATTTTGAGTTACTTTAGTTAGAATTTCATTCTGGACTTAATAACGGTTTACCATTCCCTAGTAATATAATCAATCTATTAAAACCTGATTTATTTACAATTCACTTTTATCTGATATGTAATGTTTATCAAAACCTTTTAGCCATTTCTCTAAATAAGTATTGCAGAAAAAATACCATTTTTTGCGACTAAGATTGTACTAGAAGGATCTAACTCTTAACTAGATCTAACCTAATCAATTCTTATACATATTCCTTTTATACTCAGGTTAAATAGATGTAAAAAATATATATCACCTTAAATTTAGGTATTTTTTTTATTTCAGATTTTTATAATTTACTTCGAAATTAGATTAAATCTATAATTTTACATTTTACTGATATATTAATATTTAGTCATATTATTAGCCCATTATTATTACGTATGAAGTTAGTATAGTATAACAAGAATTAATACATTTTGACAATAAGCATAATTAAGCAATTCTTTTGCATAAGACTTTATAATTTATGTTTGAGATTTAAAGCAAAATACAATTTAACAATAAATTATAAGAATATATTTTTTATTAAAAAGTTGTATTTATACATTATAATTTAGATTAGATTATATCCAATGATCTAAAGACTGGTTGATAATAAAATTATCGAAAATGAACGCTAAGGAAAAATAATGCCAAAAAAACAATAGTGTGTAAAATAAACAATTCTGCGTCTCAAGACATATTTTTGGCGAACTTATGCTTTTATTTTAAAGTTGCACATTTTTGATCCATGATCAACCTTTTGCTTGTGAGATATCACTTTTTCAATAATTCAGATAAAAGTCCTATTAGAGAATAATCAAATCAGTAGTTTGATAACAGCTTTATAATAAATACAACCTTGGCTACATATATCAAAAGAAAATCTTTATCAAAAAAATAAAGTTCATAATGAAATTCAATCTTATATTGATGGTTATATTTTCTGCTATTACTTTGGCAAAACCTTTAGCAAAACCTCCTTTTGGCTATTATGTGAAAAGAGCCTTTCTTGCAATGATGTTTGTCTAATTACATGTGAAGATTGCTGTTATGCTGCCTCCAAATGTAGTAAAGGTCCTGTCTGCAAAGCAACAACGTGCTCAGGCATTTGCAGTAAAATGTGCATTTTTATGTGCAGTAAATATAACTTTAATTATCAAAAATGCATTGGTACTCCTCTAGTTTGTAAATCTTACATTGCGATCTAAGGAATAGATAACGTTTATTGAAATTGGAATAATCATTTACTTGAAATTTTACATATATATTAAAGAAAAAATAAGTTATATTAAAACGCACTGTATATTATTTAGTTTGAAATATATAATAAGTATCAGTAATTATATTTGATTGTTTTATTATTTTAGATTTTCAAAAAAATGATAAATTTAGTTTATATTGGCTATTTTTTTATATTGAGAAAAGAAATATATATAAATTTACTTTTCAAAAGTTATCATCCACATTGATTTTTAATTATCAATTCCATAGTAAATTTAAAACAATAGGTAACAATAAGTTCAAATGAACAATTACGAAAATACGCTTATTCTTATTATTTAATCTTTTGTTTCAAAACTGGAATAATTCAGCATGCAATAATGTTACATACTCGTACAAATAGCTTAATATTTCTCTATCAAGGTGATTGTTTATTTTTTTTAATTTCTAATTTTCTTATGATCTTTACTATTCAATATTTTGTAATTGCGTAATCTTAATTAATTAGAGTTTATTGATTGACAATTTATTGACATTGCGAAAGTGTAGAGCACTGACATTAAGGTAACACTGATTAATTTAATATTTTTAAATAAATTTAGTATTTACATTACTTTATTATTACTCAATAAAAACCTTCTGCCTATATTACAAAATTGTTTATAAATAGATAAAAGAAAGAACTTAATACATCGCATCATAATTCTATTTGGAATTCTACCAATATCTGATGGCATCTTTAATTTATTAGCTTGTTCTTGACATTGTTTCTAAATTTTACAGAGTTTATTGTCTCTTCAGGTAAAACTAAATTAAATATAACCATATGTTTTTTCTTTTTTACAATACGTTATTTTTTGATTATTATTTTTATATTTATTTATTTGTATTTTTTTAATTTCTAATCTAAGGGTCAGTCTGTACTTCTGTGATAACGGCTTTTAATTTTTTATTTTAACTTTATTTATTATTTGTGCTTTTGCTTTTTTTTATTTAAGCGAGTTCTTACAGGTTTGGATTACTTCAAATCTAAGGTATTCTTAACTGATCAAAAATTTTTAGATCAGATTTCTTTTTGTAATTGTTTATTATTATTTGTGTATTTCAAATTTTTATTCAAATATAAGCATTAGTTATTTTTTTTATATTCCGTTAATAATTTATTTTTTAATTTAATAATAATGGTTAGAACATTGAGTTATTTCTCGTATCTTTCTAGTTATATTAAACAAAATCATAAGAACTATTCTTTATTAACGTCAATGATTTTTTAAGTTGATCGCATCTATCTTCTGCCTTAAAACAAAGGTTTTGTTACACATTTTTCATAAATACTTTAAGATTATTTTAGCTAATATAAAAATAAGAAAATAAAGAAGAAAAACTACCCTAAATAAGGAGTTATACTTTGATTTCTAAAAGAATTTTTTTATGAATTAGTGTAAATTTTTTGGTATAACTTTAATAAACATAATTTATCATTCTTACCTCAACCTTTTTTATTGTAAATTCATAAGCAGCATAGGTGTTTACTATTATTAAATTTGTTAGGAATAAATTGTCAATATGGTTCCTGAAATATTTGACGGCTAGTAATTTAACAAAATATTTAAGTAAATATAAATGGTTCCATTTTGCTTTGATCTTCTGTTGTTAAAAATCAAAACATGAATTATTTTAAAGCTAAGGTAAATGCTTCAGCTGGTATTATTTTATCAATCTTAGTTTGTTCAAAATTTACGGATTGAATTATTTTGGTTTTTATGTCTTCTGAAAGTGAAACTTTATATTTTTTATTGATATTTTCAATTTGAAGATTGATGACTTGTTCTTCAATAAATTCATAGAAACTAACTAAGTGCTTAAGTCGTAAATTGATATTAATAAATTTAGAGAATTCTACATGATCGAATAATGAGTATAAAATATAATCTTTAATCGATTTTTTACCGTCTCTAATTGCCATATGTCTAACAGAACACAAAAGCATTTCCAATGATAATAAAACTTCTGTAACGTCTAAAGCTGTTTCAGAAATAATTAATAAATACTTTTTCTCGATTGGGATTAGTTCTTGTGGTATTAAATCTTTAATGTTACTGAGAATTCTCATACATTCTCAGAACAGTTTCATGTGATACAAAAAAGACTCTAAATGTAATTAGGATCTTGGTTGAATTACTATATAAACCTTTTCAAAAACTAGAATCTTTGCTAATTTTGCCTCAATTTCTGCAAAGTAATAAACTATATCTTGACTTTTTACAATAGCCAAATTACGTTAACTATATAAGAATTTCATTATTTTAATCAAAATAAATAATATTCTTAGATTGAGCTTATTCAATGCATTGCACATATGAAAGTAGCATCCATTAGGTGTGTTAGAAGTAGATGAGTTAGTCAATTCATTTAAAAACTTAAGAGATTTACAAGTTTCACGTGAGATTTCTGTGATTTCTTGTAGGAAATCATTCTGCAAAGCAACTAAATAATCTATATTTGCATATAAGTAGATTTCTACATCCTTTGATTCCATTAAGCTAAAGATCACTAAAAGATTGCAATTTACGAATAGTTTTTTATTAGCAAATTCATGACATTAATATCAACTTACAAAAGGAATAATCACATTTTACCAAGTTTAAAGTCAACAAATGCAGTCAGACTTTTGTTACCATTAGTTTCATTCCCTATAAACTGTTTGAAGGTTATTTTCCTTATCCTTTATCTAGTTAACTGACATCCAAGTTTTGAATTCAAAATTTGAACGAATTTTGCAATAGGCTAAAGATATTGAAATAACTTTAATCGTCGTTCGTATTTGAAAAAGATTGAAAGGAACAGATAATTAACATATTTGTTGAATTGTTCATATAAGAAGCATGAAAACTATCAAAGTTAGCCTTTCCAATTGTCTTCCATAAACTTGGCAAATATTTATTTCAATGCTGCTTATTCATAATCAAGGTCTGATCGATTTCACATTCAATCATATTATGATGCTTTTGATTCTTTAATGAAACAATATCTAATTTCATATGATAGTCAGTCGTAATTTTAGTTATAATTTAATTTGTGGTATGATACAATTTCTATAGAATTCCATTTTCCAATTCTTGTGTTCAACAGTTATTTTAATTTGTTGGTTTAATGATGGAAGAATTTCTATTATTAAAGAAATTAACGAATAGAACATTGATACCAAAGTCTAATAATTATAAATCATGATTAGCCATTAATAATTCTAATGAAATGAATAAAACAAATATATCTCATCTGAGAAATTGAGAAGGTCTTTAAGAACCTTCCAATTATTTTGAATATGATCTATACAATAAATTTCACATCCGTAATTGTTTGATCATTTTTTTGAAGGAAAGCAAGGGCTGGTTGAAGTGCAGACGTTATGATAAGAATGTAAATAATTTAAATGCAGAATACGATATGATATAGGGTGTAATAATCTGATGAAATAATTCAAGAATTGACTAATTAATTTTTTAATATATCCTGTTTGATTATATATCGCCTTTTATGCAAATAGATAATATCGAGTCTGATGTTTTCTTCTACTAATTTATAAGATATTCCACTAATCATATTTTTACAATTCAGACATGTGTCAGTTATAACAGCTCCACCACAATTTGCGATAACATATTTTATGCAATATTTACAGGCGTATCTTGTAATTCCTTTTGAGAAAAAAATTGCATTTAACGCTAATATTTCTAAGTCAGAAATATATACTATAATAAATAAATTATCATAATCTTGTAAATTGTGCAAATATATTGCTAATTGAAATGAATTCAAATCAATTAAAGCGTGAAAAGTAATTATATATACAATGACAGATTTTAAAAGCAAATTTGCATTTTTGTCATTAGAATTATTAATTTAAAATAAAGTAAATTAATTTGACAAGATTTTGTTGCTATCAATTTAAATATATTTGGGAGATGAGTCATTTTTGTGAGTTTTTTAGTCAAAAAATCAGCTGATCGTATTTCTGGAAGTTCTCACTCTCTCGTTGCTCTTAAAACATGAAGGTATATAAAGAAAAGTCCTATTAAGAATATCTTTGCAATTAAAGTATTCTTTTGTTTCATTTTTTGTATAAATAATTTGAAAGAAATTTGATGTTTCATATTATACAAGGTCGTAGAGATACATTTTACCTCATAATATTCGGGCAAATTATAATATGGATTGATAAATAGCCAGTATTCTTTATTACCAACCTAATTTAAAGTTTTAAGCCAATGTAAGATGCTCTTTTAAACTTCATAGAGCCTTCTGACATCATCTATAGAAAAATCTCTCTGACGTAAATCTCTTAAAAAGTAAAATTTGAGAAAATGAATTAAAGGATGAATGTAATTCATGCTATCATTAATTTGGTTAATCAATTCAAAGCTATCAAATTTGACATCTTCCACTTTGTTATACGTAATTAGACTATTCTTCTCTTATTAAAGAAAACTATCCTATAATCGATGAACAAATTCTTTAAAAAAAGCGATAGCAGTGATTTTTTGCAATGCTGGTATTTTCAGTCTACATAAAGATTTGAGAGCATGCTTAAAGTAAGGAGCTAATACCTTTAGTTTACAATTCATGAAGAATGTTTATTAAATGATATCACAATATAATGTTAATATATTAGTATTCAAGTCTTTAAAAGATTTATTAATAAGATTAATTGAGCGGATTTTACTTAATACTTTATCAGAATTTTTAATTATTGTAAAGAATATTTTATTGTTCTCATCATTTTTAATAAGAAAGATCTTCTTAATATTGTATTCATTAATGGAAATGATTCTTATGAGAATAAACTTTTAATAAAAATTTAATTGAATATCAGATTCAATTGGAATCAATTCAATGAATTTTATGATGAATAATCTTTTAGGCATTTTATTTACATCTATGAATAATTTTAGTATTTCGAGAATTTACAATTAGTACAAATCAGCATTATCGCAATTGATAAACCTAAATATTAAAAAAATATTAAAATGATTTAAAGCTAATAAATATTATTATTTTATTCTACTTTATAAGTATGTATATTTACCTATCAATAAACTCGTGTATTATATCAGCTGTGACCTTTAACATTTTTTTTTTAAAAAAAATAATAAAAAAATTTGAATTAAAAGATTTGATACTTATTGCAAATATTCATCATTATTTATTTATATACTGCACATTTTTTGGCAAGATATATAACTGAATTTAAGCATTTCATGTAAAAAAATTAAATCATTCTGACAAAAATACACTTTTTACAATGGTATTCTATAGGTCATAATATTAATCAATAAAATCAGATGATTTCATTTATGCATAATGACCATTTGCATATATAAGTTATAAGATTTTTAGGTTTTATCTCTTCATTTATTTTATATGTATATTTTTATTTAATAAGCAAATTATTGTACTGTAAATACCTCAAAGATGAATCTGCCTGCGATCCTTTTTATTTAAATTCTCTGAACTTTTTGTATAAAATATTTAAAATACTCTTAAAAAATTTTTCTAATTATGCAGCATGTAAATAGATATTCTGCAGATTACCACAGAGACAAAAAAGTAGTCTTTGGTACCAGTTTCAGCAAAAAAAATAAGATAGTAAAACAATGTTACAAATTGGAATAGTAACGTCAGTCATGATCAGTTAACGGTTGATCAAAGGATTTTGACTGACTGACTGGTTAACTGATTGATTTTAACTGACCGGCTGACTGACTAGTAACTCGTTCTCCACTTTTATTTAAACGTTTGAAACCTTATTGTGCCTTAGTGATTAACAAAAAGAAAATTTATTATCTGTATTAATCAAACATTCTTATTCAGGATGCTTTTAATCCTAGAGACTAGAAACCTATACCAAAATATAAGTATCTTATGCTTAAATTATATAGCTTGCTACCCTAGTCTAAAATAAAAAAAGTTATGTGTTACTGAAATGTTATCTATATATAAATAAACTTAAATAATATTAATGAAAACATTTTTTTTAAAATAAAAAAAAATGTGGATAGAATCGTCTGAAGCAATTAACACCTAAAAACCACTATCATCTGAATATCATGAACATCAAAAGCCACATGTAATAATCATCATCTTGAATACCTCTTACCTTTTCAGATAATATTTAATCATATATTGTTTCTAAATTTATTCTATATCATAATTCTTATTTTGACATCTTTCATTTCATAAAATACTAGCTATTTCTATTATTTCAGGATAGTGATGAGTTCTTGCTGCAATAGAATTTCTAATATATAATTGTGAAATGTATTAATTGATAAGTATTTCTGATTTCTTTTGTAAATGTATAACTGATCTGTAAAATTGGCTGAATATATGGTTCACAAGATCTTCTGATTAAAATCTTAAGCCAAAAATATGAGAGTTTTATAGACTAAGGTTGTGGAGTAAACCCTTAATCATTTTCACAAAAGTTGAATCTTTATGAAAATAGTTTCAATATGTTGTTTTGATAGCTTTAACAGTTTTGAATAATTTGATTCACAATTTCAAATTAACTAAATTTGCAAGATTTAATGTGTTTTAACAGTTTGATTTATTCTGATCTAGATAAGAGAGTCAGGATTTCCAAAAAGGATATATAAAAATGTGAATTAATGAATGCTATTTTGAGAGTGATTGAAAATTTCATTTGTATATCAAAGGTTTTAATAGGTTTTGTCACTCGCCAAAACTTTTTCGACTTTGTCTTTAAAAAAAATTTAGTAAAATGTCAAAATTAGTTTCAATTTTGACACCTGTCAAAACCTCAGAGCTTTCCTTATTTTCTGTTAATAAAGAGTATTTTGTAAGTTAGATCATAGTAATTCTAATATTTTCCACTAATAATGCTTTTTCTTTCGATACAGTAAATGTATCCTACATCTTAAGAAGTGATACTTCAAATGAAAATACTTCCACCTACCAAAGACTATTACAAATTTTACTTTGATTTTTCCTTGTAATGTTATGTATTTTCAGTATTTCTTTCTTCTGTCAGATATAAAGGTTTGACATCAAATAGCTTCTTTCGTTTCAGTCTCATATAGCTATTAATTTTAAGAACTTGATGAAAGAATTCAAACTTAATTTAATTTTTTATATAGTCATAATAACTTTAGACTTCTTCAAAGGTAGAGAATCCATTCATTATATATCATACAAGAGTAGCTTATAATCATTATTATCAATACTTCTCTTTAATTATAATTGCTTATTTATTATAACTTATATTCTTTTTTGATAGTCATTTGCAATTTTTTATTTGTTAGTATAAGCAAAAACTTTTGCGATAAAAAAAGTCAAATATTTTAAAATGAGGTTTATTTTTATGAAAAACATTATAAAATATCATTTCATTTTTAAAGACTTAAAATAAGTAAGCACAAAATTATTAAAAATATAATCTAAAATGACACATTAAAGTTAAACAGTTTATTTAAAATAGAATGTGTGTTTATAAAACCTTTTGAAGCTTATTTTTATTTATTTATTTTTACATAAAATTTAGCCAAAAGAATAAAATTTTATAAAGGATATACATTGCAAATCTTAATAAAAATAAAAAAGAAAAATATTCAAATATTTTAACATTGTTTAATAAAGAAAAATTCCTTATTGATCTTTAAAGAAAGAAATTGATCTGAAGAGTAAAAAATTTGAGAAACCATTGCACATCCTAGGATGGACACTGGTCGAAATCAAAAAAATCGGACATGCGAAAATCGGCCTAAAATCAGCCTAAATCGGCCTAAAATCGGTCTAAAATCGGCAAATTATCAAAAATCAGCCTAGTCGATTGGCATACATCAGAAATTGGCCAAGAATCAGCCAAAATTCGACCTATCTTATTTATAGCAGATTGGTATACTTATAGCCAATTGGTATATATCAAAATTCGACCTATCTTATTTATAACCGATTGACATCTGATTGGAACGGTTGAGGTATAATCGTACCTAAAAAATGAAGGTATTATTGTTCTTTAGGTACGACGATTTTATCGTACCTAAGGTACGATGCATTTATCGTTCCTTAAGGACGATGGTATTATCATTCCTAAGATACGATGGTATTATCGTTCCTTAGGACGATAGTATTATCGTTCCTTAGGGACAATGGTATTATCGTTCCTTAGGATGATGGTATTATTGTTCCTTAGGGATGATGGTATTATCGTACCTAAGGAACGATAGTTTTATCGTTCCTAAGGAATGATTGTTTTATCGTTCCTAAGGTACGATTGTTTTATTGTTTCTAAGGTACGATTGTTTTATCATTCCTAAGGTACGATGCATTTATCGTTCCTTAGGGATGGTTTATCATTCCTTAGGGACAATGGTATTATCGTTCCTTAGGGACGATGATATTATCGTACCTAAGGAATGATTGTTTTATCGTTCTTAAGATATGATGCATTTATCGTTCCTTAGGGATGGTTTATCGTTCCTTAGGGACAATGGTATTATTATTCCTTAGGGACGATGGTATTATTGTACCTAAGGAACGATGGTTTTATCGTTCCTAAGGTACGATGTATTTATCATTCCTAAGGAACGACGATTTTATCGTTCCTTAGGTACGATGCATTTATCGTTCCTAAAGCACGATGGTTTTATCGTTCCTTAGGGACGATGGTATTATCGTTCCTAAGGTACGATGGTATAATCGTTCCTTAGAGACGATGATATTATCGTTCCTTAAGGATGATGGTATTATCATACCTAAGGAATGATGGTTTTATCGTTCCTTAGGTATGATGCATTTATCGTTCCTTAGATATGATGGTTTTATCGTACCTAAGAAACGATGGTATTATCGTTCCTTAGAGATGACGATTTTATCATTCCTAAAGTACGATGGTATTATTGTTCATAAGGAACGATGCATTTATCGTTCCTTAGGTATGATAGTTTTATCATACCTAAAGAACGATGATTTTATTGTTCCTTAGGGACAATGGTATTATCGTACCTAAGGAACGATGGTATTATCGTTCCTTAGGGATGATGGTATTATCATACCTAAGGAACGATGGTTTTATCATTCCTTAGGTATGATGCATTTATCGTTTCTTAGGTATGATGGTTTTATCGTATCTAAGGAACAATGGTATTATCATTCCTTAGAGACGACGATTTTATCGTTCCTAAAGTATGATGGTATTATTGTTCATAAGAAACAATGCATTTATCGTTCCTTAGGTATGATGGTTTTATCATACCTAAAGAATGATGATTTTATCGTTCCTTAGGGACGATGGTATTATCATACCTAAGAAACAATGGTTTTATCGTTCCTTAGGGACGATAGTATTATCTTACCTAAGGAACGATGGTTTTATTATTCCTTAGGTACGACGATTTTATCATTCCTTAGGGACGATGGTATTATCGTACCTAAGGAACAATGGTATTATCGTTCCAACGAACCGAACTTTCAGATTAAACCGATTTGCTAAAATAATATTGATTTAATGTAATATTTGAGTTTTTTTCTGGTATATAGGAATATTTATATAAATAAGCTTAATTTTTTAACTTTTTAAAAAATAATTTCAATCATTTCCAAATTTTTTCTTTTTATATTCTACCAAAATCCCAAAAAGAAATTGTTTCAAGAACAAAAAAACTTTAAGTTAAATTTTAGTCAATTTTCACTTTCAACTATCAAAATCAAATGAAAAAAAAACTGTATTTTAATCAATTTTTCAAAAATAAACTGATTTTTTACTTTTTATAATAGAAATATAACTTAACTATTAAAATTAGATGAAACTTAAGTCGAATTTTAGTCAATTTTTCTGATTTTTTTTACTTTTTATAATAGAAAATACCTCTAACTATCAAATTGAACGAAACTTAAATTGAATTTTAGTCAATTTTTCTGATTTTTTTTACTTTTTATAATAGAAATATGCCTTTAACTATCAAATCAAATGAAACTTAAGTTAAATTTTAGTATATTTTTCTGAATTTTTTTACTTTATATAATAGAAACATGCTTTTCAACTAAGGAATAAAAAAGTTTAAGTCCAGGACTTTAGAAATTAGTCTTTGATCTTGATTTTGGTAAGACTTGGTTCTAATTTTTAAGACTTAATTTAGAGATCAATTTTAGGCTGATTTATGGTTATTTAAATTCTAAATTAATGCTAAATAATGCTAAATTTGAGCCAATTTTAGGCTGATTTATAATTGAATTTAAGTTCTGAATTGATATCAAATAGCTATGTTTGATTGGTATCAATTAGCATATATCAGTACTTATTTGTACTGATCAAAAAATATGATAAATCAGTCATAAATAGTATCAAAATTAGCATAAAATCGCCATCTAATTTTTAGCTAATTTGAATTATTTTGACTAGTAATAGTAATATTTTTACAAATTTAAAAAGTAAATTACAATATAAAATTATAAGAATAAATAAAATTTAAATAATATAATAATTATAATTATTATTATACTTTAGCACAAATTGACAAATTATTAATTAAATTGTATTTTGACTAGTATTTTGCATAGATTCAGATCAAATCTGTCAAATTTAGATTAAATTTAAATTTAGATTCAGATCTGATCTAATTTGTCAGATTTGAATTTAGATTTGAATCAGATTCAGATTCAGATTCAGATCCTAAATTGATTATTAAATGTTAAATTGATAATTTTTTTTTTGTCTTTATAAAGCTTTTTTTTTTAAAACTGAACTGAAGAAAATAAGCTTTATCAACTTTGATTGTAGGTAAGAATTTTTTTTAATATTTTTTTTAATATATATTTTTTTAACGTTTTAATTATTTAGGTTTCATGTTTAATTAATTGAGTGAGTAGTGAGGTATGGGTAATAGAAGACAATAGAAAGTAGTAAAGAGAAGTAGAAGAAAGTGGAAAATGGTAAAGTAATAAGGTAGTAGGGTGGTAAGATAATAGGTGAAATAAAAGGAAAAAATTGCTGTGTATAAATTAAGAATTATTTATGAATATTTACTTTTTATATTTCAGAATCAGTTAAAATTTTGGGTATTATTTGTTTTTTACTTTCACATATAATCTAAAATCTTCTTTAAGATTTTACATACTAAGTATAGACAAGAGACAAAACCCTTTAATAACAGTTAAAACTTAAATGAAACTATATTAAAATCATAATAAGAGATATGACGAAACTCATTCAATATAACAAAAGCTAAAACTGTCAAAACTATATTAAAAATATAGAAAAGGGTATGACAAAATTATTTTGAAAAGGTTTCGACAGGCATCTATAATACTAAGTGATTGATTTTAGTTTTAGAAATCTTTCTTACTCAAGTTCCTAATTAGATTCAGCTGGTTTCGTTAAGGGTTTATTTGGCTATTAGTGACTGTATTAATAAGTTTTTCAATTTATTTTTTTATTTATTTATTTATTTATTTATTTTTCTTTATATTTATTATTAATTATTTTTTATAGTATATTTAGGCGATTTTGCAATAAAAAATTAGATTTAATTTATTAATTTTTTTATTATTTATTTAAATTTAAATTTAATTTTTAATTTTTTTTTTTTAGTAGATTATTACTTATACTTATAGCTACTATATACAGTAGTGACGGAAAAAAATGGCAGTCGTGATCATGTGATTAAAATAATGATTTACATCACATCTGATTGGACAATACAAACCAAATTTTTGTTTGGTTATTTACTATGTTATACTGATCAACACAGTGATGGTCAGTGACTCAAATGATCTCAAATAACTCAAATAACTAGTCACGTGTCATTTGGGTCATTTTGACACCAAATGACAAATGACACGGTCATTTCCTAAACTAATCATTTTTTCACATTTTATGTACAAATCAGGTAATTACATTATTCGATAATCTTTAACATATTTATTAAACGCGCATTTTTAACGAACTAAATTTAAAAATTATAAAAAATTATAATTCAAATTTCTTTTCTATTTGTAATTTACTATTTTAAATTAATTATTTTTTATATTTAATAAATTATAAATAAATTATAAATAAATAATATGAAAACTTAATTGATACGAGTTCAAACAATTTTTTATTAAAATGATATTATTATTAGTATTTCCAATCTAACCTAAATTAGTCAATATATTCACAAATTCAGGTGATTCAAATCTATTATTGAAAATGCTACTAAGATGCCATTTTGCAAGCGGATCATCAGCTAGATGAATAGTACGATCTACAGCTATAAAAGCTGGTAGATTTGCCTCATCACTATCTGAAAAATTTTTCTCACCAATCATACTCATCCAATTTTGAATTATACGCACCCATTGTTCTATTGAATCAATGGTATCATTGTCACTACATTTAAAATTGGGTTCATGAAATTGTGTAAAGAATTCTTCTTCACCACCGATTGTTATATCATCAGCCATCTCACTATTATCATCTTCTTCCTCAGAAGTTTCAGAAATATCTGAAACATCAGAAATTTCATAAAGTTGTATAGAAGTCGCTATATGATTTTGTTTATAAATTTTTTCTGATTTTTCAACTTCAAATTTTTTTCTTTTATGCAAAATATCACTCCTTAATGGACTTATTCCAAGCACTTTTTTATGCTTTTAAATTAAATTAAAATATTTAATAATATATCAAAAAAGTAATAAATTAATAAAAGTCTAAATTTTACTTATATAAAGTCGATTTCGCCTTTTGGAGTGTAAAAATCCCATATTAGACCAGAGTCGCTCTACTGAGGCAGAATTAACACAAATTCCATATAAATGAAGTGCAAAACGTGATAATTCAAGTGTTTACCCTTTTGCTAAATCCTAAAAATCTATTATATCTCCACCAAGTTGATTAAAAGTTTGCATATCAAAAGGATAAATTTTTCGTTGATAAGAAAGGTATTCACATAAAATATGTTGTGGTATTACACCAAACCAAACCTGATAATAATAATTGATCCACTGGCCAAAATGAGTATAAGAAA
>CAJVPP010001640.1:0-18788 GCA_910592005.1 Funneliformis mosseae | reverse complement strand
GAGCCCAGCACGATTTTAACATTGAATTCGATATTGGATTTTTCGATATGTTTTCTAATGATGAAGAGCGGATTGGGCTTCAATAAGATTACAGATTTTTTTTGTATATCGAGAATGAGCTCGGGGAGGATCGTGCATAAGATATAGCTATATGAAAGATCTCCCAAATTTTGTCCCAGAACCCCCAAATTGGCCTATATACTTATAGTGCTAACAGCATCTCTAAATTCATTAATCTTCAAATCGAATATATCATAAAATAGGTCAAATTGAAGATAATCATTAGTCATGTGAACAAAACCTCCTTAACTGTGGCTACTATTTCAGCTTATGACTCTAACTCAGATGACTTTGACACTAATAAATCTGATTCTGATGTATATTTCAAATCTGATGACTCTGACATCAATGAATCTGACTCTATGTCAATAAATCTGTTTCTGATGTATATTTCAAATCTAATGACTCTGACTCTGATGATGAATATGATCACGAACTTCATGAAGGGCTCATGCATAAAGAAATGGCTTAATTAACGAAGTTAGAGAATAAAACACTAACTAAACCTGCCTATAAAGAGAACAATTTCGATAAAATACTCTTGGAAACTATTGAGAAAGAATTGGCATATTTTGATGATCTCGCATCTCAGTCAGTGACAATAACTGCCTAAAAGAATTATTAGGCGAAAGTTTTCTTTAGAAAACACAAAAAATCATATATTTCTTTTTTTTCTGAATCTTGTGAGTGGCTTAAATATCATGCACAGTAAGATGTTATTGTTCGCAGAATATACTATGCGCAGTAATATATCATTATATAATTAGCGGTAGATCCTACTTCTATTAATTGAAAGTGTGAAAAGTCTTTACAATTATGATATAGCATGTATCTCGAACTTTGCCTCAAAAAAAAGCTAGAATAGAGAAATATTATTTGAAGTATAATAGTTTATAATCATAGAATGGCATCAAATACCCAAGGCTAGTCCTGCATTATGTAATTTATCTTAGCTCAATGTATTGCAAATAAAAAACGTTTAGGGTACTAAGTGACCTGAATAATCAAATATTTTTTAATACAGAAAATCTGAATTAGCAAATTATTAGGCAATAAGATTGCCAGCGAAGATCCAGGAACTTTTATTATCAAACTTTTTCACATATTTTTATTGATGCTCTTTACATACGGATAGCATAAGAAGAGGTGGTTGATCAGATTTTCATGATGCGATCATATTAACATAATTTCCCAAAGGTGTATAACAAAATTGATCCTAAGAATTATATAAAAAGGCGATGTCCTGGTTAGTAAATCCTTTTATCTGCCTAGTGCAAGTAAAATGAAAAAAATCAAAACCAATCTAACCTACTATTATTTGCATTTTCGATATTTACAATCAAACGATCTGCAAACTAATAATAAAGTAAGTTGGTTTATTGCTCAGCTAGTTTCTCTAAACATGTCATCATGATATTAATCAATTTTCCTGCCTCTTAGATGATCCAAAATAAACCAGACATATTGCTTTCTGGTCTTCTTGTTATATATCGGCATTCTGAAAAATCTTGGACTATCATCACGTGAACAATAGGCGCAGTGAAATAACTAGCACGAAAATATTATCTAATCTAATCGACTCCACGTGTCTAATCAGTGCATTATTCAACAAAATTTGGCGCAGTATATCTGGCTTCTTCACATGATGTTTGGCGCAGTATCGTACTGGCGATAAAAAAAATTGACATACCTTTATTATAACGCATTAAGCAACAAATTTCTTAAATATAAGGCGGAATGAAATGTTGTGAAAATGATTGTAGAGGTAGGTATGAATAGGAAATATTGCATTGATCATTTTTTTTTTTACCTCAGTTGTTAATCTCCCGAATTTTTCATGCTATAGGTTCAAAATCACTTAAAGAAGTTTTCTTGCGGGAAATATTATTTTATATTGTGGATGTGAGAGATATAGATAGACTAAGATTCTGTAGTTATTGGTGGGACAATTTATTTCGGGTAGAGAAAGAGTATGTAGTTAGCAATAGACAATTAGCTATAGATAATTTTCGAAAATGTGAGAGAGTAAAGAAATAACTTGATGCTGGGACTCGCATTAAATGGCCTAGGATCCGCGTACTCCCTCCCTCTTTGATAGAATCATATTATTTCGCTTCTATAACATTATCTTATTCGTTATATATCTGAAAAATCATTAATAAAGTTTCGAGCATTTGTATCGAAAAATTTTTCAGAAAATGATAAAGCGTTACTATTGGTAAATGATATCTATGCGCGCAAGTTTCTTTTTAATTGGCCGATTGACAGAACTGCGCATAATTTAATATGGCAAATGACCGATTGACTGATCAGATCAATCAAAAAAATTACTTTTCCTAACAAAGAACTTACCATGTCCACGATTATTGCAACGGAAAATTTAGCCGAGGAAATGGAAAGCTGGGGTCTTCACCATGCAAGTAAGCTTCTGCTAAAAACTTCTATGATCACAAGAAGCAACTTCAATATCTTTGCTTTCTCTTTCTAGCATACTGGAGTAGTGATCTAAATTCATGGGGAAGTGTGAGCGACTGGGACGTTTATTTTATCGACAAGACTCCTGGGTGTACTAAAGACGAAGCACATCGGTCCCTGAGTCTTGAACTTAATATCCTTCTTAAGAAATTGTCAGACAGAAGTCGACAATATTCCAAGGCAAACGCCTTGAAAAAGGCTTTGGAGGTCAGTACCTCTCTCATTATGTTTCATAATAGGAGCACATTACCATGCCCTGCAGTCGTGTTCTGAGTGATTTTTCGCACAAGGCAACTTGCGTTGTTGCCTGAAGTGGGAAGTATATTATTGTCTGGACTTTAGGTCCCATTATAATATGCGTTGGTAGCTCCGTTGATATTATTTGCTAATGACCCTGCAGTCGTGTTCTGAGCGATTTTCGCACAAGGCAACTTGCGTTGTTGCTTGAAGTGGGAAGCATGTTATAGTCTGGGCCGTGGGCTTCATTATAGCATGTGTGGCTAACAGGCAATCAATTAACCAATCTACGATGAAACACTTCGGTCTAACTTTTCTTTCATATATTCGCTAAGAACTCTGATAACGATTCCGCAAATATTTTGTTATGGAATAAGCATCTCAAAGAATTAGAATCGATAGCTATTTCGGATCGGGTACATAGAGTATGTATTGTTTTTTGATCTTACTAAGCGTAACATTATACATGGTGTTTACGATTTTCTTTAACTGTCTATTGTTAGCGCACTATCAAAAGTATTACTATACAAGAAGAAATTGGACGAGCCGAAGAGCAGATATCAGAGAAATCAAAAAAAACATAAAAGCTAGCACGAAAGAATGTGAGATATCATCTAGTTCTTCCAGCAGTAAAAATGACGAGAACTACAACAAGCAAGAAGATGATGATGCTATAATTAACGGTATGTTACAAGTGAATGTGTGTGCTACAAGTTCATTACCAATGCATATATTTTCAGATTTAGGGAATGATTTTAGAGAGGCATCGGAATCGATGGTTGGAAAGGTAAGAACTCCGTTGACAGTAAACAATATCGATCTAGATCTTGTAGGTTTTTTGTCTAGTAACCAATGTCTTCGATCTGAAAAGGCAAACGATGAACCGCCAAAAACACCTGAACACCGAATTTATCAAAAACAAGGTGACTATTCCAAACCATTCGCTTCATGTGAAGAACAATCTCATGGATTTCATTCTTCGGTAAGTCTGTTTGTTTTTTATCTTGTTTGATGTAAAGTTTGGTTCGACCTTTTCCATAATGTTGTATTTGTGCTATAGGAGATTAATTTGGGCGATTCAATTGAGGTAGTAATATTTTTTTTATTTGCTTCTTGTAATCTTGTTTCTGATCTGTAATGCGATATTGTTTTTTAAGTCAAATGATCACGACAGCGATGAGGATGAATTTGGCTTAAAAGATATGAACCTCTTCAAACAAAGGTATTCTATTTTTATTTCTGCATTTCAGTTGTGTTGCGAATGATGACTAATTATTGTTGGATTTAGATTTGAAGCATTGGACAGCTCGAGGAAATGGAAATTGAGGTCGGAAAGATTTGTTGAAGATGTGCTTTATAAACTTGGGATGCAATGCCGATACCATAAGTAAGAGTTGTGTCACATTATACTAAGCTGTTTTTTGCATCCGAGGAGAAATTACTGATTTTTGCATTTATTCTTGTTCACTCTTTTATCATCGATACTGAGGATACCTTTATTAAGGATGAAAAAAAGGAAGAACAAAGTATACCGGAAATCGACGAAGAGATTCTTGAATACATCGACACATTTGCCAAGGTAAGTTTGTTCTTTTATTGATCTTTTCTATGGTTATTTGTCAACTAACAGTTACCTGTACAGAAATCTACCAAAGAAATACGAGACGCTTTGAACACACCCCATCCCCTATTAGGAAGAAATTATGACCCACATACTAATTTTATTTATGACCACATAAGAACTACGGTAACTGATTGGTAAGAGGCAAGGAAACCTTTATAGAATGAGTTTTTCCTGCAATAGATTAACATGCCAATATTGTACAGGGTTCGAATACTTGAGATGGAACCTAACCCTCTCACTATGGATATGCCAGAAGCATGGCACCGAGTCAATGTCTGGAGAACGATCGATATAATGTTTTCCGATACACCTTATGTTTATGTTGTTGGGCAAGTAAAAATGCTTCATTCTTTTCAAATTCAAAGAAATTAAAATCCGATTTTTGAAATGTAGAGGTGAAAAAGCCGGGTTGGCCTGCTCAGAACGGAAAAACCGATACAGAACCTTAGCAAACATAGGACCAACCCAACGAAAAAAAATCGGTAAAAAGGGAGATGCGTATGTCAGGACGATTGGTTCAACATCAACCGATTGGGCGGGGTCAGAAGCTGGACATTAATGGGATGGTCCACACGGCACAAAATTAATGAAAGAGTCTGGTCTAAGTTTACAGAGAACCCTTAAGGATATTTTCGTCCATCTTGCTGGCAAGATTGATTTTGAAGAACAAAAAATGAGAAAGCTGAACATAATTGGCTTTATTCATGCAGGTTAGTATTTCTTGTCCTTCTCAAATCAACTTTTCTGAGATTTTAATAATTTTTTTTAAGGTGCGGTGTTGATGAGGGTCAGTCTTGATTGCTCGGCCGGGTACATTTGCCGGTACACCAGGAGAAATCTACTAGAAGTCTACGCGGATGTAAACAACTTCGGAAGATCTTTAGATGTGTTAGTTAAAATAATACATGCAAAGGTAAATATCCCATTTATGTGAGTCCTTAAACATCTCTTGAAAGTAATTTAACTTCTTTTCTAGTTTTTAATCCTACAAACGATGAAGATTGTGAATGATCTAGACGATAATAGTAATGTTTCAAGATGGAAACAGCAGATAAAATCAAATTCGAAACGATCTCTTGATAAGCCTGATGTCCATCCAACACCAAAGAAACGCAAAGACAAAGAGGTAGAAAAACGGTATACAGAAAGAAAGAAAAGTGAAATAAAGTCAAGAGTATAAGTATTAGTTATTTACCGCGAAATCAGAGATATCATCAGGTGTCACGGCGCAGCCGTGACCCTGATGATGTCGGCGATTGAGCGGTATCTTCTTCATTTCTGCATTCTCATAATTGCATATTTTTAATATTCATATAATTTGCTTACAAATATTTTTGATTTAAAAAGTTTGCAGGCAAATTTGCTTGTATTAAAGACAAAGAAATAATGTACAAAAAAATATGCATAAAAATTTATTTGATTTTTTTTTAATAAAAATATGTAAAATGTGCTAATACTTTGATTATAGAATGATGTTTAGATTAGAATGCAAATAATCAGTTTATAAAATGATACTATAACCTAATTGTTCAGAGCGAAGCATAAGACATTATACTTTTAGGAAATGTGAAAATTTTAATCACGTGAGTATTTCCGTTTGTCACGTCTAGAGATATTATCAGTTCGACCTAGTTCAGTTTAGTTCAAAAACTGCCAGTTAATTCTTTGAGTTGAGCTGACCTCTGGTTTGTTATTTGAAGTTAAAACAGCAGTTGTAACTACGATTCTAACTTCAGTTAATTACGTGTTTGAATTTTTATTAAATTTGATAATTATTTAAAAAAATGTAATCTGTTTGATAAATTCGTTTATTATATTTTATTGATAAAATAGCATTATTAAAAATACTATAAACCGAAAATAACAAGTTCTAACAATTTTATTATTAACTGAATCAACATTTTGTTCCATCCAGCTTTTCAAACACAAAGAAGCATGAGCTGTATTAGGATTAAACCGATTTTGGACTTTGTTATAGTATGTGACATCGGGACATCAGATCTGCGCAGGTCTGCAATATGATTTTCCTGTGCAGATCTCCGTACATGGCGCCAAACTTCGAAGAAAAATTTCTATGATTTCTGTGCAGATTTTTAGGTTAAAAATCATGCGTAGCATTTTTACTAAATAAATCTTCAAAACAATTTCATCTGTAAATTACATGATTTTATTTTACAATTAATAATTAATAAGTAAAATCATTTATTTTATTTTAATATTCGCAAATATAATGCATATACAGTACATAAAAAAAAAATTGCTTTAAAAAACCCATGAAAATATTACTAATAAAAAAAATGAACTAGCAGTTAAAACTTCGATCCAGTCCAGAAATCTAAGAAAATTATGATATCCGTTAATTCAAATGTTGCAAATGTATCGATAATTAATTAATAACTAACTTACCAAATTGTCATAATCATCGTCATCATCCATTGTTACTTCGCTTCCTTCAGCTTGTGATGATGGTTCATTTTGTTTCCTGTTATGTACAGTAACTTTGGCTTCTTCGTCAGCTATCTGTTCCATTACTTCTCGTGTAATAGGATTCTTATTTTCGTAGGCACGCTGTTTAATAAAAAATGTCAATTATAATATGCGAAATATTCAAAATTTAGAGTATTGCAAATATATTTACCAGAAATGCATTAACCCGTTTTACGACCGACTTGTTGTTACATTTTATTCCAGGACTTTTGGGATTTAATAAGATGTCACAGATAGCGAAAATATAAACACAATGCATCGTTGGGAGTTCCTTGTCTTTATACTGCTTGAAAACAGTATCCCCAATTCTCACAAGTAATTAATCATCAGTAAAAAGCGCGTCATAAGCGGCTTGTATTTTTTCACTTAACTTCCATTCAGCGATCTTAATTATTGGTATATTATTATCGATGTGATCTAACTATTCGCCATAAATGAAAAACATCGCATGACAGATGCTTGCTGCAATGTCATTTCATTTACTACGACATTTAGCTTTAATCTAAAAACAAAATAAATAATGGAATTATTGAAGATCTCTTTAAAGTTTTGATATTTCAACTTACTTCTGGTAACAACTTTTCTTTGAACATAGAAATCCAGCTATTTCTACCTATACTTTCAATAAAATGGTCAGCATGTTCAGAAAGAAAGTTTTCTAATACCTTGCGAAATTCGCTAACTGAAGGGAATAAGATGGTGGGTAGTAGCTTCCTAACTGCTTCCTTATATGCATGCTACAAAATAATAGAATATCAATAGAAGTCAAGATAGAACAGCTAAATATGTTAACTTACACTCCAAAAATCATCAGAAAGCTCATCAAGTATGACAAGCCTATTTAATGCTTTGGTGTTCTCTTTTTGTCGCTCACTTATATATTTGCAAAGTTTATATAATGCGTTAATTTTTGAATTGATTAAATTCATCGTATAATTGAATTCTTCTTTTGTAAAGTAAGCTTTAGACATATATTTATTTATAGAAGATTGTGAAACTGGTTCCTGTTAAGAAATCACAACATTAGTTACTATTAATTCACGTCAATTGTTATTATCAGACATTCTATAATATTTATCATCATCCTGAAAATCATCGACTTTATCTATATCCATAGGTGCTAGTTCAAATAATTTTCTACGTGAAGTTCTCTAATTCTTTTCTATATTTGTAGACATTAGTTCAAGCGATTTTTTACGTAAAACTCCTTAATCTTTTTCTAAATTAAAAGGTACTACTAGCTCAAATGATTTTTTGCGTGAGTTTACTTGGTCATTTTCTACATAAATATTATTATAAATATATATATTGATATGTATATAAAAAATTCTATAATGTTAAATTTTTTTTGATTACTTACTAGTATAGGATAGTATTTGTGAAAATTTATTCGTTGCCTTCTTTCGTAACTGAGCTGTTTCAACTAAAATTTCAGTTGCACGTGATTTGTTTAAAACGTTTTGTAGTTTTTAGTGTTCATATTTTTAGCGATGTTAGATAAATAAAATTTGTTCAGAAAATATCATTTTTTATAAGATAAATAAATAAAGAATTAATTAATTAAAAAAAGATAATAGTATAACTAGGTAAAAATATTTAATATCGAAGATTAAATGATTAAAAACTCGATTTACTTTGCCTCCTTTAATTACTTGATTTTTTTTTAATATTATCGAAGAAAATGGATCTGAAAAAAAAACAATAACGAAAATTAGATAAAAAATGTTCACAAAAAATTAAAAAGTCGAAGGTTAGAGAATTTCATATTTTTATTAAAAAAAAATAATAAATAATGTGATGCTTGGAGTATTAAAATATTATGCAATGATCATTAAGCCGCAACTGATATATTTAACTAAAATTAAATCAATTACCTAATTGATGAAGTCAAAGAAAACAATCATCAAGTAAAATGCTTAAAAGCCAAGAAAATATTAATCAATTATATAATTGATGATATAATTAAAAGCTAAAAAGCCATCATTGAATTTAATTATTAAATTAGTTATATAAAAATTGAAAAAATAAAATCGCATAAACTATAAACAATTCTCTCAATAAATCATTACTTTATATTCAATTGTATTTCATACGTTAATTTTTAAAAACAAAAACTAATAATAAATGAATTTCATTGTAGAATTTGCAAGAAAATCTTTTTAATTTCCAGCAGATTAACATGACATGCTAACACTATGCATCATGGTAAAACATCGCTTTCCCAAAGATCACAATTGTAGCAGTCAATATAAAGTTCAGAATATGACTTGAGCTTGTGAAGTATGCCAATCACAATGACACTGGAATCAGCTTTATTCACCTTCACAGAAAACCTTCATCACAAGTAATATAACAGATATAATCATAGATAAAAACCTCCAAAATGAGCCACAATATAATTTGTGGAGTCACGTAGAATCAGAAACTGAAGATATCATTAAAGAAAATATTGAAGATATGAAAATAGACTTGCAAATAAATGCTAAAGATCACGAATTTGAATCTGAAGATCTTTAAGATGTATCTCTGAATGATACTTTAGATATTATCAAAGGAAAAAATAGGCCAGAATGTATAGCAGTATAGTCAAATGAAGCGTATCGAGATTGGTAATAGAGGGTAATATCACCAATAAGATTGGTGATAAAATAATAAAGTTTTTCAATAAACATAGCGACTTGAAAGAATCTCCATTACCAAATTCAACAAAAAAAGGTAAAGAATATCTTAATCAAATAAAATCACCTTCAATTAATTTTAAAGAAAGAGTCATTGCGACTTATAATAAAGTTGAATTCATCCTCTATTATTGTCCGATTTTCCAAGCAATTCAGACCCTCTTATAACGTTCAGAAGTATCTGATAATTTTGTTCACAAGAAAATCTTAAAAAGATTATAATGAAAGGATATTTAGAGAACTGTTCAAATGTGACTGGTAGCTGAAAATGGAAAAGACTCTTTCACCTTTAACACATCTTCTATCTATTATTTTGTACTCAAATGCAATGACTTTTGATGGACTTGGAAAGACTTCAGGTCATCCTGTATTTTTAACACTTGAAAACCTTCTAAATGGGATTCAAAACTTACCAGAAGCAAAAGTTCTTTTAGGATTTTTGCCTAAAGTACAGGATTTAGGAATCAAAACTACTGAATCATTTAGAAATTTACAATGTAAGATATTTTACAAGTATTTCGATACTATGCTTTGACCTTTGTTAGAAAAGCCTGATGCGCTATATTTTAGAGTCAAAGGATAACCTATATGTTTTGCTACGCGTATATCATTTTTTCTTTTAGATATGCTTGAAGCTGACGAAATAATAGCAACGTATAAATCAGCCTGATGTAAAATACCATATCATACTTGCATGGTCTTATAAAATGATCTAAATGATATAAACATTATGTTAGAGAGCATGCCTCTCAGAACTCACGAAAATAGTATGAGATGATCAAGAAAAGGACTTTCTATTCATTTTATCAAAAATGCCTTTTGGAAATTCCCGTTAAGTACCACTATTATTTTTAAAAAAATTATAAATTTGAATTGATTAAACTAAAAATATTTAAAATTTTTATAGAAATCTAAATATTTACGAAGCTTGTGTTCCTAACCGTATGCATTATATTGATCTTGGACTCTTCAAATATCAATTAGAATTTACACAAGAAATTCTGAAGAGTGCCAGAGGAATAGAATTACAGAAGATTTTTAATAATTGTCTCTGTCAGATTTCTCGCTTTCCTGGTCTCAAACTATCAAATAAATTAGGTCACTTAAAAGTAGCTACCGCATCAGATTATCGTCATATTATGAAAATTGTCCTTTTTGCTCTGGATGATATTTTTGACGAATGGGACGAAATAACTTGTAATGAACTTTGCGATCTTTATTCAAAGTTCAACAATATGTATATTATGAGCAGAAGAGAATCGTATACAGAAAGTGATATAAAAAATTTTGAGGTAATTGTATTTAGTTAACTACATTTAGTTAAAATATATATAGCATATATATTAACGAAACCTGTCAACAGAAATTAATCATTAGTTGGAGTACTAACTTTAAGAGGATATTCGCTCCATTATCATCAATAAAATGCCGTTTTCCTAAATTGCATAGCTGGCAGTATCATGTAGGTAACTGAATCTTCAGATAATTATTAAAAGAAATTATAGTTTCATGACTAATTTTGATGGTGTGTTCTATCAGTTCCTGTAATTTGTAAATATGAAACATTAAACAGACTATCAACGGAAATATATGAGACTCTTCACAAATATTACGTCAAAACTCCTTACCGATTATCAAACAGGAAAGATGTGATGTAATAATTAATAAATACTGTTAGTTAAAATCTGAACAAATATAGAAGAAATATTTTTTTTTTCTAAATAATTAGAGATATGATAGATTCAACAATCTAATACTTATATTTTGTAGGCAAAGTGTAATGAATTTACCTCAAAGATTAGTAAGTTAATCGACGTAAAATCGAAGGATTCAGAAAAGTCCTTTTAGAGTTACGACTGGATGCCATTGATCAAAAAATAAAATATTTTAAAGAATTAGAAAATTCTTCACATGCAAATATTATCGAAGGATTATCTCAAACAATTTCGACATTAGATATTTTTTTAGATATATTTTCGCAAGATTCAGAAAGTGAAGACTTTGTATTAAAATTTATAAATCAGTTTATTTAAAAAGTAGTGAGATTTTGAGAACTTTCAAAAGGTTCTAAGGAAAAGAATAGTTCAGCAATGTAGTGGTAACTCTAGCAGAGGATCAAGAACAATACAGTTTGGATGATAGTGCTTAGTATAGAAAAGTAAGTGAGACTCTAAAGATATTAAATTTCTCTTTCATTTTTTTTATAGTAGGTTTCTTTAACAGAATTTCTTTTAAAGGTTTTGTTGTTATTTAAATTCTTTCGGAGATCATTCACAAAGGAGCTATATGAATTGGCTTTTGTTTGATGATATGATATTTATCAAACAGAACCTGAACTTTATGGCTGTTTATAGCTATACTACACTAAAGAATACAATGCAATCCTGATTAGTTCTATAAACTAAGAGATTCATATCGTACTAAAATTTAATAAGGAAAATCATTTTTTATTAAATAAATACATGTTTTAATGAATTCTAAGAAAAAATAATTTAGTATAGCGAAGTTAATAAAACTTCATGAAAAAAAAAAATAAAAAATAAAGTTCTTTTTTAAAAAATAAAGTTAAGGTTAGTTTCAAAAAAAAAATAAACTTCATGAAAAAAAAAATTAAGTTATTATTTAAAGTTAAAAGTTTAGTTCAAAAAAAAATAAACTTTATTCAAAGGATCAAGTTATTAAGAAATCCCGAAGGCTTTTTTTTAAAGATTATGCATTTTATAGATTATCACAGATTAAGTTTCTGAAAAATTGAAAAAATAACGACAATCTCCATTTTTGCAGATTTCTATCAAAAAGGTTTTAAAAACCAGCAGCGATCTGCATTTTACTGATCGTTGCAAAAATTTTCAAAAGAATTGCACATATACTATAAAATTGCAAACCTGAGTAGATCTGTTATCCAAAAAATTTCCCAATGTAAGTTCAAATGAAAATCTGCAGCCTGAATAAAAAAAATTCACAAATCTTCCTTTTTCATTTTTCATTATTTTCTTTATTACTATTTTTTACTATTTACTATATATAGATACATAAAAAATTACTCTTTCTAATCTTCCACCTTTTTTTCTCTTTTTTTTTTTTTACTATTTTTATTTTATCCTTTTTTTTACCAAATTATTTATCAAATTATTTTTTTTTATTAATAAAAAACACTTTCTTATAATTAAAAAAAATAAAATAAAATAAAATTATTATTGATTAAATAGCATAAACTAAATCAGTAAATTAAACTAATAAAATAACAATAAGTTAACAATTCTAATCACAAATAAACTGAACTAATTGTTCCTTTCTTCTTTTTCTAATAAGTAAAAAAAAAATGTGTATATTAAACCCAATTTTTTCTAGAACCTGTCCAAAAAAAAGATAAACTGATCTGTTAAACTAGAATCAGATGACTTAACCTAAAAAAAAATCTCAATCATCTTAAAAGAATCAATACAATTGTCTTGTTCCAAAATAATAAGAATCAAAAAAACTAATATAATTACTATATTTTCAATTAGTACGATTGCTTTCAAATAAGAATAATCAGAAGAATTAACATAATTATCGCCCTTAATAAAACAAATAATAATAATTGAATAAACATATAAATAACTCCCTTACTTCCATCCTAATCCTTATTTCCTTCTCATCTTTACAAAAAAAGATATCCATAATCAACTTAATCAACTATGTCTTATCATGTATATGATATATATTCAATAAATATATCATCTGAAAATATGATTAACCTATCCTTCGATGATTCATTCACTAACCTAACAAATATCCAATCATCCCAAAATATTAGTATTCCAATCATCAACGCAAACACCCCAAACTTAAATCTTTCAACAAATCAAATATCATCCACATTACTAGATAATGATTTATGAAGACCAAGCGAACCTTTTTAATGAATTTATAACAAATTTCAATCAACTATATTAAAAGAATATTCTGACATCACTTGTGTCTATTGTGAAAAATTACTATACAAAAATAAAGCCACTTAGATCACATACAATTCTTTGACAACCTACCCAATCAAACAAATCGAACAAATCGAACAAATTGACGTATTAGTCTGATATAGCACACTGAGATGTTAAATCATTAAAATCCCTTCATGTAACTCATGCACAAAACCTCAAAATAAATATCAATTTCTACTATTAGCTAAAATTTTAGATAAAATCGAAGCTGTACCTATATACTGTAGAAAATTCTTGTCCTCTGTCTATTTACATTGTTCTCTCAGACAAAACTCAAACCTTGACAATTACTCAGAGTATCGTTACTTTGTAAGAACTATAGGATACTCAATAAACTTTAGGGCACTAGCACTATACTCTAATACAATAGAGGCCTACCTACAACCACTCAACCCAAATCATATCCCAAATGAAGAGATTTTTGACAATAATCTCCTACAAGCTACCCTCTAAACAACCCCTATTTACGCAATTATACAACTATTCTAAACTAAAAATTTGATATAAAACTAATAGAACTATTTTCAACTGCTACACATATCCCAAATAATAATTTGCATCACTCGTAAATCAATGTGACATAATAGTACTAACTATAAATTTACCTAACGAAGTCTATGATGAAGAATTTTATTATTTGCGTCTAATGGCTAAATTCGTTCGTGATGACAATAACAACTTCTTACCCATTTCAATCTACAATCTAAATCTTGAGCCTCTTCTATTCTCACACTTATTCCCTGATGGTAAAGATCACTTTCACAATATAAGAGATCATTTTCAATCAAACGAAGACAGATTAGAGACCTTAGAAAAATACGCTAAGCATATGATAATACTTAACGATTATAGATTTAAAATAGATCACTATTGGCTATCCCATATACCTACAACTAGAGAAGCTACGCTATCACAGAACACTTAGCATATACTACAGCAAAGAAATACTGACAAATCACATTGAATTCCCACACCAATCTAACTAATTTAACAAAGTAATTATTCAAATAAAAAACGTATAAATGAAGACTTAAACATTCCAATTCCTACATTCATTAGAACAAGTGACTCTTACTTTTACAAAAAGAATTACACCTCAACTCGATGTTACAAAACCTCAAACTTCCAACAATATTCATTATATTATCGATGGCAAAAAATAAATAGTTAGAACTTCACAACATACTAAGATAAATTGATAACAGTGATACTATTCTGACTAATAGGGCACTACATATTATCCTTCACTTCATTCATCAGTTTAGATTGCTAAAAAAAGTGTGAAAAAATGAGAAAGTAAGCAGATAGAGTATAATAACAGATTTCTTTAACCGAATAGAATTTCAAAATAGGAGGCTACTCATATACATAGCTGCTACTGGACCACAAAATCAATTGAAGGCATAATCCAGAATAACATTATATATTCTAATCTACCAAATCTAATACATGACCAGAACTCTAAGAAAAAGTCCTAGCATATTAAATTCATCAATGCAATCCTCTCAAATGCAACGAACCGCTTTTTCAGGAGAGAAATGCAAAAAGGAATTCCTAAAACAATTCTCTGACACAACACATATTGATCAAAACTCCTGTCAATACATCTACAAATTTACAAAACCCTCAGACCAATAGGTAGTACTATATTATCCCAAAACTTTACTAATCTGAAATGTATATATAAAAGTCTAATATGTAACCTCAAAAGGATTCACCAGATATATCATGAAATATATAATTAAAGTGGAACTCTCTTACGTCTTCAATATTACAAAAAATGACAAATTTAGAGAACATATAATCACTAGAAGATTAGGAGTAATGGAAGCTATGTTCTTAATATTAGGCGAAACTATATGCAATTTCTCAATTCAAGTAAAATACTTAAACACAGACCCTCCTAACAATAGACCCAAAGTGGTACTACTAATCCATCTACTAACAAATGAAAATGAAGATCCATATTTAAGGATCCAATAGAAAAATATATGAATAGACTAATAGAGGAAATATTTGACAGAATCACCTACTCTCAATATTTTAAAAAGTATCAAATCCAAAAAAATAGACCAAGATAAATTATAAGAAGAAACGTCTACAATAATAAACTCAGAAACTACGTCATCTAAAGAATAAAATCAATCATAACATGCCACTGATTTTTAAAGAAAACTGATGGAAAACTCTATTTTTACCAACAATTATTAAAATATATATCAGTACGAAGTGAGCAAGAATTAAAAGAAAACTACTCAACCTATCACAATCATTTCACATCTATGTTCCCATAAGAGATAAAGGAGATCCAACGTAATGCACAAAATTGAACCCAGCAGATAAGCCAAATAATGAACTTAAAATACACCAAAATCCTAGACCAATTACTATCAAACCTAGAAAATATAATTCCAAAAAACATGACATCCATTCTAAGAAACTAACTTGATTTCTTAAAAATACTATTACCAATCTTCTCTGAAGACATTACCTACCAACTGTCACCAAACTAACACTATGTGATATCTATCTTAAAAAATTATCTAGATTAAAAAAATGCATAATTATAATTATATTTCTTCACTATAGGATTCGTAGGGACTGGAAAATCATACATTACTCATCTATTAATTAATCAACTAAAAGACAACTGATCCAACTACCTCCTAATAGCACCCACAGACATCATAGCATAAAATATCAATGGAAATACTATTCATTCAGACCTAAAAATAATCTCAACTAACAACGGTTTCTAAACTCTTACATTCCATGATAATGAACTAAAAGAAAAACTAAGAAGAATCAATACAATTATAATAGATAAAATCTCAATAGTATCTACAGAACTCTTAAATTTTATTTCAAATATATTCGCCACCATTCATAATAACATTACACCCTTTGGAAGCATCAGTACAGTATTAACCGATGACCTAGTACAATTACCACCCATAATTGGATCTCTAATATTCAAATCCTCAACTTGAAAACTATTCTACCCTCTTTCTACGACAACCCTACCATTAACAAGACCAACCAGAATTTTATGATATATTATAAAACATTCACCTAGAAAATATAACAAAAGAAATCTGACAAAACTACAAAGAAAACAAGAATAATTTAATCTAAACAAACCAACCGACCTCCTATTAAATATGATAAATATTATAGGATATCGTAAAACAACCAAAAAAATTAACTGCTTAATTTGCAATACCCTACCAATAATATCAGAAAAATTCATAATCTCTAACTATATTGATACACTAAACAGAGAACATGAGACACAAACTTGACTGATTAATCCTTCAAATCAAAAATAAACCTACCCTTTTCGATTAGACTACAACAAGGAGCAAAGGTTATGTACTTAAAAAACTTCAAATCAAAGATCTAAATTCACAACAGAATCATCACAGATGTCAACATAGACACAAACTCTGTCTGAGTATTCTTTAGCGTTCCAAATAGAATCATCAACCTAGAAGTAAAACTGAAAACTAACCATTTTATTATTAATGGAAACCCTACCAGTTGACTCCAATTCTTCCTTCAAAATTGCTATGCCTTATCCATTCATAAGACTCAAGAACTCACCCTAAAAACATATCTGTCAGCTTAAACAAATAAATATTCTCAGCTGGACAAGCATACATAGCCCTTAGCAGGTGCCTAGACTAGGATCACATCCAAATTGCTGCACTTGAAAGAATTGCATTTATAGTAGACCCTGAAATGATCTAAGAGTACAAACATCTTGAAACAGTAGCAAAAAATACTCTGCCTATATAAAAGAAGCGGAATAATACATAAAATAACTACACTTTTATATACCGTAGAGCGCTGACTAAACTACCCTCCTATGCAAAATACCCTTCTAAAGTTTTGGGCTGAAATTTTATAAAAGATCTGGGTGATTTAAATAGGATTTTTTTAGTCAGAAAATAGTTGTAAAATTAAATAAATCATGTGATTAATATACCATTATGATATTTATTTATCAAATACATATTTTATCAATTCAAAAATAAAACTTTATTATTTATTCAAACATTAGCAAAATTAATATCATTCCAATTATTGTAATCCTCTTCTCCAAATTCTTCCTCTCTAAATTCGTTATCTCCAATTAACTCATCATTTTTCTTATTTGATTTTCTGGGAAGGAAAGTTTCTGCGGCGCAGTAAATGTAGAACGATGAAGCGTCTCGAATGCGTTCAAAGGAGATTACGTTAGCAGAAGAGTTATCTTTTCCGAGCAAGTTTTCAGAGGGGTCGTGAGCTTGGTCTTCATCCATGATGTTTTTGTCTTTGGGGGCGACAACCTCAGTAGTGTTAACGGTTAAAGTGACTGGTAGTGGGTCAACTTCCATATTTTCTTTTGAACCAGAGGCGACGTTTGAATTTTCAAAATTTTCAGGAGCAGTTGAACCTGGATGGTTTAGAATGGTAACAGCTTTCTTTTGTGAGGGTTCTAAGGACTTATTGTCAACGGGCGAGTCAGGTCGACTGCGAGTGTTATGAGTGCCTTTCGGGTTGTTATTAAATTTTTTATTTTGAGTTACTTTTCCCATATTGTTTTGAGAAGAGTGGGAAAGAGTTTTTTCAGGATATCTTGGCAGAATTTAGTACCGTAAAGCGCTAACTAAACCATCCTAGGTATTTTACAAATCTATCCTTAAATTTGCAAAATATCTGGGTAGTTTGATTAGGGGAGTATTTTGTAAAAGGGGGTGGTTTAAAAGATTATGTAGATCATCAATATATAAAGTTTTTTAGCATTCCATTTTTTGTATCGCATTCTACTTTTTTGTATTATGTTTCACTATTATACTATTAAAAATGGTTAGAATAAATAAAAGTGCCAAGAGTTCTAGGTTTACTCTTAAAAAAAAGAGAAATTGGTCAATCCACAAAAAATTAATAGTTTTGCATTTTTTAAATGATTCAAATAGTGTTTGTACTACTGCAAAACATTTGATTTACAACTAAATCAAGTTCGTGACTGAAGGAATAAAAAAGACCAACTTAAAGCTTCTGCATCTCATTTATTGAAATTACACAGTGATAGACAAGCATCTTTTTTGGAATTAGAAAATAAGTTAGCAAATTGAATTTTAGAATGTAAAGAACAAGGTCTCCTAATTATCAGAAATATGGCGACAAAGAAAGCCAAAGAACTTGCACAAACTGATAAATATCAAGAAAAATATCCTAACATTTCTTCCTTTAAATTTT
>CAJVPP010001639.1:0-18789 GCA_910592005.1 Funneliformis mosseae | reverse complement strand
CATTTTTATCATTTATTTTATTTACTTCGTTTATATTATTTATTTATTATATTTATTTTATATATTTTATCTATTTTTTTTATTTTATTTATTTTATCGTTATTAGTAAGTATTTTTATATAAATAGGAATGATTCATCGATATAAAAATGATGAGAACTATCTTGTCTTGAATAATTCTTTTGATAAATAAACTGTTTAGTATAGACGCGTCGACAGAGACAGTACTAGTCTTTTGTTTATTAAATAATTATTTGCATATATTCCACTCAGTTTATCGTGATTCTCTTTAATTTTCTATCTCGTATCTTTATTCTTATTCTTCTGTGTAAAGGAAACCTTCTGCTAAACCATGATATTATAGGTGATTTACCTGCGATCTAAAAGAACTGGCGTAATAATATTTTTAAAAGACTATTATAATCTTATATTTTATATTTTTTAAAATAAATTAATAATAAATTTAAATTATTTATATTTAATATTTATATTTTTTAAACTTGAAATGTATATTTAAAATATATATAAAATGCACATTTAGAATATTATTTAAAATGTTCATTTAAGATATCTAAAATATATATTTAAAATATCTGGAATAATTATTTAAAAATAAATGTGCATTTGAAACAAATAAAAATTTTAAATAATCTTTATATTAAGGTTATCCTAATTACATATTCTAATTTAAAATATTTTAAATGTGTATTACAGATATTAATATATTAGATATAATAATATTATCATAAGTTTTATTATTTAAAATTAAAATTATACAAATATAAAAAATAAAAGTAAAAATATATAATAAAAATTTATAACTATTTTAATTTTATATAATCAATTAATTATTAGAATTTTTCTCTAAAAAAATTAAAGAATTTATATTTAATAATTAAATTTTCATCAAAAAATTCAATAAAACTATTGGTACTTATCAAAAAATCTAACCAAAAAAATCAAATTTTAAAGCTGAATTAATCTAATTTTTCTAAAAATAGAAATTATTAGAAAGAGGATATATTAAATTATTAATTTTAAGTCTATTATAGTTCTTTTTTATTTTAATAAAAATTTCTTTTAATTTCTTTTTATTTAACAAATAAAATATATCTTAAAATTCAGATTTGATCATAAAAAGCAAAATTAATAAAATTAAATTCTAAAATTAAATATTCATAATATTGAAAAAAAAAAAATAACCTTTTCAATTAAAAAAGTTATTTAAAATGATTTTTTTTAATAAAAAAAATGCATGATTCTAAATTTAAAGATAAATCTTAGAAGTTGAATTATAATTATTTTAGTTATAAATATAAAATAATTATATCTTTATTTTTATTAAACTTTGATAAAATAGTTTTATCTATAAAAATATATAAAAATTTATTATAAATTTATTATTTTTCATAAAATAATTTAAAATATTAAGTATTTTTTTTGATTAATTATATATAATATAATATTAATCTTTATATAATTCAAAATATTAATAATTTAAAAAAAAGTTAGTAATCTATTTATAAAAAATTTTATTTTAAAAGATTTTTTATTTCTTTTGACAAAGAAAGTAATCATTACTAAATCATCATAATTAGAACTAAAGATTTTAAGAATTCTTATTAAAATCAATAAAAAAAATTTCTATTTAAATTTAAAAAAAGAAAATTATATAATAAAATTTAATTTTTTAAAATTTCTTTAATAAGTTTAAGTTAAAAGAAGAGAGATAAAATTATTAACTTCTTAATTTACATAAAAATTTTCAAAGTAACTTTTGATTCAATAAATAATTAAAAATTTTTAATCACATGATAAATCAAAATTCAAATTGTATAATTTAAAATTTTTTCTTTAACTTTTATAATAAGAGATTCATCTTTAATAAAATTTTTAAAATTATAAATAATTATTTAAAAATTATTAGAGATGATCTTGATGAATATAATAAATAAAGTAAAATATGTAATTTTAAATATTAATAGAAAATTTATAATTGATATTAGAAAAAATTAAATAACTTAATTCAAATCTATTCAAGATTTATTTTACAATTATTAAAAGTTATATTAATTAGAGAACTATCTATATAAAGTAGAAGATAATATTTATATTATAACTTTTACTAAAAACATAAATTTATCTTAATATAAGCTTTTTATAATATAAATTTTAATTAAATTTTCATTAATAAAAGAAGTAATTATAAAAAAGTTAAATATTTATAAAATAAAGATCTGTGCTTTAATGAATCTAATATTTGAAATTATATTTATTTTTAAGTTAATAAAGATGTAAAACTCTTAAATTTATATAAATTTAATATAATATGATTTAGTCTATCAGAATAAGTTTTAAAAAACTTCTTAATAATAACAATTTTATTTATCTTTTATTAATAATATATAAAATATGAGAAAGAGAAAATCTAATCTTTTTTATATTATTATACATCTTAAGAAAAGGTGGTCTATTGATTACATATTTATTATGATATATAATAATTTTGATTTAAAATTAATTAAAAAATCAATATATTTTATTTATTTATATAATATACAAGAATATATTAAATATACAAATTTATTATTTAAAATATTTAAAAAAATAATTTTATTATTTTTATAATTTATAATTAGTTTTAATTAGAATAAATAATAGATAAATTTGAAATTTATTTTTAAATATTAAGCTTAATTTCTATGATTAAATTACTTTATAGTAAAAAAAAATTATTTTAAATATATCAATTTTTTTTAAATTAAAGATATATTATAATCTTTTTAAGAAATAAATTTTAGTATAAATTAAATCCTAATTTTTTTTATCTAATATTAAATTTAATTTTTAACTATTTAAAAATATAAAGTATTTAAAATATTTAATAATAATAGACTTATTAGATAATTTTATCCTAATTTATTTAAATATATATATTAAACTTTTTAGACAAATTTTTATTTAAAAAGATAATATTAAAATTAAAAAAATAATTATAATAAAGTATTAATTATTTTTAAATGATAAATTTTATTATTTTATTAGACATTTAATAATATCTAATAATTAATATTTTAAAAAAAAATAATTTGCTAATTTATGATTATTTTATAGTTCTTTTAAAATATCAAATAGAATAAATTCTAATAAACAAATTATTTAAATAGTAACTATTCAAAAAAAAAACAGATTATTATTATAAAAATAGGATAAAAAATAAAAATAATAAATAAACATTTGAATTTCTAAGTTTTAATAATAAGTATAGCAATTTTATTAGCTTAAAGTATTTTAAATATACCTATTTATTATAAAAATTATGATGCAAAAAATTGTTTATTATCTATTGTTTTAAATTTATTAACTATTATTGTTTTAATCTTATTATAAAGAATATTTTAATATTACTTAATGATAAATGTAAATAATGTTTTAATTATTTATCAAAAAATATTCTAACAAATATTGTATTACTAGTTAAACAAAAGATTACTTAAAGTATTAAATGATAATGAATTATTTGAACTTATAAAAATGAAACTCTCTTAAAACAAGCAGAACATAGTATAGATAATCAATATAAAATTTTATATAATTATAATAGAAAATTTTAATGCTAAAAATTTCAAGTTTAATTAATATGTAAAATCTTGCAACACATATTATTATTCCAATCAGAGTTAGTTAATAAAAAAATAAATTTAAAACGTCATTTTTAGATGTCATAAAAATGAATAAATCGTCGCATTACGCGATCGCTATGTTTAACCGTGATACAATTAATAATTTCATCAAGCCAAAATCAGAAGGATATACAAAAGATAACCCCTGAACCAAAAACTATAAATCGGAAATGTAAAGAGAACTCGATATGCACCTAACTTTTTTTCTTTTCCCTTTCGATTTGAATCATAATGTATTCGTATTTATTACATTTGTTTGTCATCTCGCTTCTATTCATTAATAATGTTTTAGCTTACGGATATGTTGGTCATGAAATTACTGCCGTCATTGCTCAAAGGTTTCTCACTCCAGAAGCAAGAAAAAATGTACAACTACTTCTTCCTAAAGAAGCAAAAGGGGATCTATCTTTGTGAGTTTATTAAAAAAAAAAATGAATTTTATTGAATTATTTTTTTTTTTCCCAAATAAATCGCTTTTCCCCTATTCAGCATCGCATCATGGGCCGATAGAATAAAATATACGCCAGAATATAAATTTACTTCGAGAATGCATTTTATTAACTCACGAAATGACAATCCTCCAAATCAGTGTTCTGCTATGTATAGACCGGGAAGAGTTGATTTACTAAATGCTATACATAATTATACCAATCGTTTAGATCCAAACAATGATTTGGCTTTTTGGCCTAGGGCTGAAGCATTAAGATTTCTTGTGCACTTTATTGGAGACTTACATCAGCCTTTACATGGTAAATACGAATAAAAGAAGGAAAGGAATAAAAGGAAGAAATAAAAAAGCAAAAGAAAAAATTTTTTTTTTAAATTTATTTTACTCCAAAAAAAATTAAATAAAATTTTTTTAGCCACTGGAAAGCTCAAAGGTGGAAATGGTGCAAAAGGTAATAATAATAAATACATTTTTTCTTTAAAAAAATATAATTTTTATTAATTTTCTTAATAAAAATAGCAATATTTGAAGGTCATAAAACCAACTTACATTTCATTTGGGATTCGAGATTAATTAATGTAAGTAATTCAAAAAAATATTCAATATGAATTCGTTATAACTTTAAAAAATAAAAAAATTTTGTAGAAGCATATAAGGGAACTTAATCAAACCTTCTCAAATGACGATCAAAACATTACAAATGGTGGCCGTTTTTATGATCCATACGTTAGAAATATTTTAAGATTAATGAAATCAGTTTGGAAGCAAGAAGTATCCGAATGGATTGTTTGCAATAAAGTAGCATATACTTTTGAAAAAGAAACGCAGGAATTATTTAATTTTAATACATTTGATAATAATCGTAATAACAATAAACAAATTCACCTTGGATTGAATTCGCAAGAAGCATATTCTTCTTTAGAGAAGCAATATCCTTCAGTATCTTGTCCTGAAATTTGGGTTATTCCAATAAATAAATTAAATTGTCAAATAGTTTGGAACGGTTATAAACCCGAAATAGAATTGGATGAAGGTGAGTATTATGAAAGAATCAAACAAACTAAAATCGTTGAAAAATTATTAGCAGTTGGTGGGATTAGGATTGCTGCTGTGTTAAATAGTTTATTGGGATAAACTTGACTTATTATATTATATTATAAATAAATCATTCTTTAATAATTTCTTTTTTTTGTATAAATAGAGTTTGATTCTTGAAGAAATTAATTTTATTCGAATTTTTTTTTTTTGTATCTTAAAATGTGGTACCGCTGTAAGTTTATTAAAGTTTTATAGTTTTAAAAGATTCTAAGAAAAATACAGTTAAAGAAAACAACATTTGTTTTAACTTGGTAAATAGATCAGTTAATTTTATAAAAATCTCTTTTTTTGAATTAGTATAAAGGATATTCAAATTGCCGAATATAATTATGCAAAATAGAATGCATTACATACAAAGTATGAATAGATTTCTTTATAGGTAAACTTACTATCAGTATATTCCTATGCTTTGTTATTTGATAAGAAAGAATACTACCAGCAACATCTATATTAAGAAAGCTTCAGGTTTAATTGACTCATTGAAGCTTTTGACTGGATGTGGATGTACCTTTAAGGCAATGGATTAGTAAACATTCTAAATCTGATGAAGTCAGTTGCACGAACTTTTGACCAAAAAATGATCTCGCTCGTATAAAAGTTGCAAATATCCTCGAGAAATTACTGTTAAGTGGCATCTTGAGCGTGTGAGGATGGAGATTACCGTCATTTTTTTTATCGCGATCTGGCGTGCATTTCTGGCTTCAAAAATGTTAAAAAATGTTGAAAAGTGTGAGATCGCAAATCCCATAATGTATTTGAAATATATTAAGGAGATTTATTCACGTGATCAGGGCATGAGCCAATATCAAAATTATCCATGTGACAAATAATAGAATTTTTCAAATCTAAAAATGGAAAAACAGAGGGTGACAAATTTATTTAATTTAGAACAATATCGCGTGTATTTTTTTTTTTTTTTTTAAAAAAACAAACAAACAAACAAATGTAAGTAAATAAAAACGTTACCTTTGCGTGTCTGTTTATTTCCAAATAATTATTTTCTTTCTCTAAAACTCCAACCTTTAAATTTTCTCAAATTTATTCAAGTTATAGCAAAGATTATTTTATTTTAAGATCACTACGCTCTTTTTTTTAGAGAGTTTATTTTTTAAAAAATATAAAATCACGAATAAAAAATAAAGAAGTTTGGTCAAGATGAATCAATTATCGATGCCTCTTTCGATGCCTCGTTCCTTTAACAGCTTTTATAATCCATCATTATACGCATTACACGATAAAAGACAAGTCACAACTACTACGTTAAATTCTCCTTTATCTGCCTTTCCAAGCTTTGATTATAGTAACGATAATTCAAAATTTGTGGTAAATTACAATATAAATGTACTTTTTCTCTAAACAATTTCAAATAAATTTTATCATTAATTCGCGAAATATCTTTTTTTTCCCTCCTTTCATTACTAGAGATATGAATCTAATGAATCTAGCGATATGGATACCCTTATTAGTAACATGCAAGATGATCATAGTTTTGGTAGTGTTGACGTTGATAATCGTGACGAAAATTTCGATGAGGGTAATGGTATCATGAAGATAGAACGCCACTTAATTGAGGATCACAAGAAAGACAATAACATATGCGACAAGGTTGTTACAAAAACCAGCGATGCAAATGCGAAGAAAATACGAAAAAATAAATTTCTTTGCAATACGCCTGGTTGCCAGAAAGTATTTCTCTCACATCGAGGTCTTCAAGTGCATAAAAAGGTACATAATGTCACATGTAGTGAAATAAACTGCGGAAAAAAATTTTCAAATGCGAGGGGCTTGCTAAATCATATGAGGATTCATAGCGTGAGAAAATCCAATCCCGTTCAAAGATCATACAGATGTAATTGGCCAGGTTGTGAAGATAGATTTTCGAAGAAATATACTTTAAAAATGCACTTGAGAGTACATACTGGTGAAAGACCATTCGAGTGTGAATGGTCAGGTTGTCACTGGAGATTCGCAAAGTTATATAATTTGAAATGTCACGAGAGAACCCATACTGGAGAAAAACCTTTCAAATGCACTTGGAACCTTTGTGAAAAGATATTTGCCCAACAGCTTACCTTAACTGAACATTTAAGAGTTCATAGGGGAGAAAAACCTTACGTTTGTAATTGGTCAAATTGCGGAATGAAATTTACACGTAAATCTGGTTTAAAAGTCCACAAAAGGACTCACACTGGAGAAAGACCATACAAATGTGATTGGGCGAATTGTGAAAAAAATTTTTCACACTTATATACCTTAAAATGTCACAAGAGAATTCACACTGGAGATAAACCATATAATTGTGAATGGAAAGGCTGTGATAGAAAATTTTCCCATAAAAGCAACTGTAAACAACACTTGAGATTTCATACTGGAGAAAGACCATATAAATGCACTAAACGGGGATGTGAGAGAAGATTCGCTCGAGCTTATGCATGTAGAAAACATGTAATGAATTACCATGGTAATCCATACAACGTCGCATCGAAAAATAGAATCATTTTTCGTCATAAATGAGCAAGAATTTAATTTTTTTTTTCTTTGATATAATCACAATAATTAATTATTTTCTAAATAATTATTTTCTTTGCTAGATAAATACATAGATAATTACATTTATTTTTATTTATTTATAAAAATAAATTAGTTTAAATAAAAAAGATATATTAAATATAAAAGATCAAAATGTAATATTTTTAATATCAGGTTTAATTATGTAATGTGATTATAATATTTGTTAGATTATTTTTTTTATTATGAAATCTATTATTAAAAGTATCTTTTATAAAATAAATAATACTTAAATACTGAACATCAAATTTTAGGATGATTTTATCTGAAATTTACTTTCTTAAGTTTGCAAGACAAATTACTGAAAGTTATTAGTTTTCATATTTCTTTTAAACATTTTAAAGTTTTTATAGGAATTGATGATTTATAATCACAAAATAAATTTCATCCTATATTTGTCATATCTAAGTTATCTTTATTAAATTGTGTTTTTAAATTTAATCTAAATTATCAAAGCTGAATTAATCATAACTATTCCAATAAACATTTTTCATTATAACAAAACTGATATACAGTAGCGATCATAAGTATTTGATCTCTCATAATTCTTAAAGTTAATTAATAATACTCATTAAAATTTTCTAAAATTTAAGTATAATACTAATGCTGATCATATGTAAAATATAAGCTTATATAATATATAAATCAAAAATTAGATGATCAATAAATTTTGATTGTAAAATGCCAATATTTTTTAATAAATTAAACAAAATAATTTTTTTATATAAATTTTAATAATAACTGAAATATAATTTTAAAAATATTGCTACTTTATATCTATTGTAATAAAATTATGATATTTATTATATTTTAAAATTATCATTTAAATAAAGATTTTAATAATAAACAAAAGTTATAATATTTAAAGTTCATATTATAGTGATTTTTCAGATTTACGATTTGATAAATCAATTTTCTTTTAGCAAATATCTGATATTAATTTTACATATAATTCTATAAAAGTGATCTTTTGACTTATATCTGTAAATTTTTAGAAAAGATAACTTAGAATAAATTTAACAAATAATTAATAAATATAAGTATTATTCAAAAATTAAAAGGAAGAATACAGTATTATTAAAGTTCTCTAATTATCTATGTAATCTGTTTAAAATTTTATAAAAAATGTGTAATAACTCCTAAAAAATTAATATATTAAAAAAAAATCTATATATTTAAGGAATTTAAGTATTAAATAATAAAAAATGTAATTATTTACATAAAAAAAAGTCATTTTTTTAAAACATAATATCTACTGTTTATCTAACTTCTAAACTATATATAATATAAATCTATAAGTTTACAAATTATCAAGGTTAGTATTGAACTTAAATTTAAAAAAAAATTTAATAGATATTATTAATTAACTTTATGAATTATGAGAGGTCAGATACTTATAACCGCTACTGTAAGGATAAATATCATCATTAATTATTTAAAATTAATTCTTCAATTTAAATAATATTTTAAAGTATTACTTTTCTGCTAATTTGGCACTAAATATACAAAATTAATATCAAAAATTCCAAAATTACAAAAATAGCTATAATAATACTACAATATAAAATAATACTAAAAATCCTAAACTAGCAGAAGTAACTTTTAATTCTTCAATGGTATCACTTAGATTATTATTATAATACAATGACATATAACAGATAGCACTTTTTTTGACTAAAATTTTACTATTATAATAGTAATTCTAGTAATCCAAAGGTTATTTTAACAATTATTTGTAAATGCAGTTAATATAACTATTATGAAATATTTTTATTTATTTTCATATTAAAGAATTATATTAATTAAAAGGTTGTTAATTTTATATTTTTCTCTTATAATGTATTGACAATAATGAGAATGTTTTTTTATATACTCATTCAGAAAAATATAATTTATGATTTATAGGTAATGTTTAGCATTTAACATGTTTTAAATCAAGTCAATTCAATTATTACTGTTTGTAGTAAATTTTTTTTATTTGATTAGATTATAGCTTTAAAAGGTGAAAATTTAATTTTTATGCCTAATTAAAAACTTTTTTATTTTATATTTTATTGGATTTTAATCTGCAAAACTTTTTTTCTAAAGTAGTGATATGTATTTTATGACTCTAATAGTATAAAATGTGATTAGAAACTTTTAATTCAAATAAATTTATTAGAGAATTACACTTTCAACTCTTTTAAAGGTATTTCTAAGAATGTTTCTAATCTTTTAAGTGTATATCACTATCTTAGAGGATATGACCTATTATAAAAAAGTAAAAAAAATTATGATCAATAAACTGTGTAGAAATTAAAAAAAAGTAAAAAATATATAATTAAAAATAAATAAATTCTAATTTAACTATCAAATTTTATTTTTACTACTTATATGAATACTAGATAAAAATAAAAATAAAATAAAATGAAAATTATTTTTTTTTTATTATTTCAATTATAAAATAAAGTAAATAAAAATAAGTAAAAAGTAGTATTATTTCTCAAATGATTCATCTCTGATTTTAATTCATTTAATATTTCTTTTTTAACCAATATAATCAATATATATCATATTTCTTCTTTAATAATTTATTATCTTCAGCTCCAGTTGGCCAAATAATATCTGGCTTAATAAATGATAAATAGTGTTTCATATTCTTTAAATAGCCTAATCAAAATCTATTAGTAACTTTTTTTTTGATAACCAAGATTTTAGAGTCACAAAGGTTTATAAAAATAATATTATTGTAGTGTAAATAAATGACAGTCTTATTAATATCATTAATAATTCCTTTATAATCTGATTAAACTAACCCTTATAATCATATAATATCTAGTTATCAATAAATTCTATAATTATCATATAAAATTTATATTATATATTTGAAAATAAATAGCTTTAGTATCTTTTCAATTTTATAGCACAAATCATGCATATTTTAGTAGTATTATTTAATAATAATCATCTCTTTGTTTTTATTTCAGCCTTCTAAGAAGCTTGTACAGATCATTAAAAAAAATTTCTCCTTATTATTGAATTTAACTATTATTTATTTACTAATTGAAATAAAAGATTAGATAAAATTCTTTATAATATATTTTTAGATTATCACATATTATATATAAGGCTACAATAATTTTTGCAATTTTCTTTAAGTGAATTTGATTATTCATAGAAATGAAAGATATAAAGCTTGTTAAGAGTCCAATAATTAGTTTTTTAATATAAATAGTTTCTAATTTACATATATAAAATACTATAATAAAGTATGGCATATTACATCATTTAAGATCATTTAAGCATCTTTTAATTTTTACTTACTTTATATAGGAAATGTCACCTGAATAGTAAAATCATATTTACTAGTGCTGATTTCATTTTTACTCTAATAAAAAGGTATAGTATGCGCTTTATGTATACATTATATTTTAAAATTCTATTGTATGAATATATATTATCAAACTGAATATCTTTACTTCTCGCAATAAAATTGACATCTTTTAGGCCTAATATTACTATTTTCATAAACTTTTCTGGTATTGCAAAAAAATGAACAAGAATATTCATTGATTATTCTACTTTTTTATTACTAGAATTGAAAAGATTAATTAATAATTAGTTAATGCTTCAGTTTTGTAATAGCTAGAACTGCTTCAGAAAGTTTGTAAATACTTATCTTCAGTAGAATTTTTATGATCAAAAAGTGAAATAATTAATTAAAGAAAAATTATATAAGCAAGTAATAGCATAATGATTAGAGCTAACTAATATACCAAATATCTGATGCTTACCTAGAATATATAGAAAAATTTAGTATAGAGATAGCTGATTTTAATCTGATTAGTCCTACTGCTTATATACCTTTGCCTGAAACTTTGCTGAAATATAATAACAGAATTATTAATATTTAAAATAATAATGATTGGTATTTCAAGTGGAGTATTCTAGGAGCTTTACATCCTGTAAAGTTTATCTAGAGAGAAATTCATATTGACTATATAGAACTTTTATGAAAAAACTTAATATGAAAAACATCACAATTCCAGTGCCAGTCTCAACACCAGTTTATAAGAAGTTTTAAGAAAATAATCTCAAAATTAGTCTTTGCATTTATGAATGGCATAATTAAAATAAATGTCTTGAATTTCGCTATATTTCAGAGAGAAGAGAGAAAGAATATAAGCAAGTAAATCTTTTGGTAATTACAGAAAAGAAAAGAAGTCATTACTGTATATTCAAAGATTTACATAGCTAGTATATAATTATAGCAAATATAAAGGATAAAAATACCTGTGCTAATATTGTCTTCATGTATATTCTGCAGAGAAAGGATTAAAGAAGCATATATCAAAATGCAAAAGTTTAAATAATACTCTTTAGCAATCTCAAATGTTAGTAAAAAATAGAAGGGTCAAAGTTATAAATACATGCAATTAAATCCATATTGTATTTTCTAAGATTTAGAAATATTAATCAAAAAAGTTAACCTTAAAAGAAAAAACAAAATTAATCTATATTGAAAGAATACAGAAGTATAGGCTATGTGATTATTGCTATGTAGTTATTTGTATAGATAATTCACTTAACTATGAGATTATAAGTCATGATCTATATAGAGATTTAGATACACTTAAAAGATTCGTTACAAAAATTGAAAAGGAGCAAGCAAACATATAGGAAAACTTATCTACATTAGCTGAAATAATTTTAGCACCAAGTGATCTGAAGGCATATAAAGAAGTAACTAAATGCTGGATTTGTAAGAAACCTTTTATCAAGCTATCACAAAAAGCATTACAAAAATTTGAAGCAAAGCATAGATTATTAGAAATTAAAGAATGAGAATCATACATAGAAAAAGAGCATTCTAAAAAGAAAGAGGTATAGAAAAGATACTAAAAAGCTTTAAATACACTTAATCAAATAGTAAAGGATTATGATCATATAAATAAAAAGTACTGAGGTCCTACTCATGACTTTTGTAATAAAAAGTTACGCATAGATTCTTTTGAAACTAAAATACCTCTAATTTATTATAATTTCTGGAAGTATGACTCTCATCCACTTATGAAAGTTATGAGCAAGTTCACAGCTGATAAGCTAAATTGTATTCCTGAAAATATAGAAAAGTATAAGGCTATAGATATTGATCAGTTCTGATATTATAACAGTTTTCAACATATGAGAATAAAACTTGATAAATTAGTTAAGTGCCTAAGAGAAAAGCTTGAAAAATATTCCTTAACTGTTAAGCACTTTACTAAGAAAGGTTATTTAATAGATAAAATTAAGCTTCTTTTCTAAAAGGATATATTTCTATATAATTGGACAAATGCATGGGATAAATTCAATAGAATAAGCCTTTTATCTAGAAAGAATTTCTATTCAATTTATAGTTAGCAAAATATTAGTAAAGAGGATTATGAACATGTGCAAAAAATATGGCAAACATTTGAAATGTAAAGTTTTAGAAAGTATCATAATCTTTATCTCAAACTAATATACTTTTACTTGCAGATATTTTCATGAACTACATTATTATGTGCTTAAAAGATAATGGCTTAGATCCTTCTCATTATATATTTATACTAGAAATATTTAATAATTCTTTATACAAAAGTAGTAAAGTTAAACTCAAGTACATGATAAATATGGATAAGTACTTAATGATTGAGAATGGTATATGTAGAAAGATGATAATGGCAAGTTACTGATATACTAAAGCAAATAATCCACAGTATTCTAACTATGATTTTAGTAAGCCAAAGTCCTATATCTTATATAATGATATAAATGCCTTATATTTAAGAGTAATGACCTAATACATGCCTACAAAAATCTTGGTTAAAGTAGATCTAAAAGAAGTTTCAAATATCTAAAGTATTACGTTAGATGCAGAAATAGGCTATACACTTGAAGTTGATTTAAAAGCTCTAATATATTTACATGATTTCTTTACAAACTATCTATTAGCATCAGAAAAGCAGGTAGTTTCAGAAAATTAGCTTAGCTTATATAATGAAAGATTAGTATATGATAAAGAAATTTGACAAATACACATTTGGAGAGAAGTTAGTTCAAACCCTTTTTATTAAGAAGAATTATATAGTTTACTATTGAGTTCTTTAGATATATATAAAATTCAGAATAAAGGTTATAAAGATTTATAGCGCTCTTAAGTTTAGACAATCTTTATAGATAAAGAAATATATTGAAGAAAATATTTGTAAATATAAAATAGCTAAGGCATATAGAGATAAGTTTGAAGTTATATATTATATTAAAAAACAATGTAATATTTGACAAATAGATGGAAAATATTCAAAAATATATAAGAGTAGAACTACTTTGAATAGAAGAGAATAAAAAGTTAGGTGTCTAACAAGTTCTCTATTATTTGTGAGTTTCAAACAATTTGAAAGAGGAATTATAGCCATTCATATATTAAAAGATATAGTAATCTTAAATAAGCTATCTATATAGAGCAAGCAATTCTCAACATTAGTAAAGCTATGATATTCAACTTTTGGTATGGTTATATAAAGCCTCACTATGAAGATAAGTCCTATTTACTTTATATAGATACAGACTCGCTTATTATGTGAATAGAAACTGAAAATATATATAAAAATCTAGTGAAAAGACCAGATATTTTTGATTTAGACTATTCAGGAGACTTATTTCTAATGAAAGATAAAATAAAGGGTATATTTATTAGAGAAACAGTATGCTTAAAACCAAAAATGTATTCTGTTCTTCTAGTTAAACATGATCTAAAAACGTATGATGACCCAGATTCTGAAGACTTTAAAAAGAAGCATGACATTCAAAAGGCAAAGGGTATTAAGAAATGCGTGGTCAAAAGTGAGCTTTAATATAACAAGTTCTTAGAATTTCTTAGAAATAAGAAACTAACTCAGCATAATATATATGGTTTACACAGTTATAATTATTAAATATATTTAGAGAGAGTAAATAAGATAGGGCTAAATTCATATAATAATAAGTGTTAGATCTTATTTGATAAAATTCAAATCCTTTCATATGAACATTAGTGAATTGGGTTATATAAATGCCTACTAGCATTTAAAATATCTTCTAAAGAATCAGAAGAAAGGGCTATAAAAGTTAAACTTTATATCAAGGTATAAATGCTTTATAATAAATATTTTTTTGGGTAGAAAAAATTCTAAAGAATATATTTTCATTAATTAAAGTTTTTTTATTGCTATAGTAGAAACATAAAAAATAGTTAATCATAAGAATATAGAACTTGTACAAATCAAAGTCATAAAAACTGCATTGCAAAAGGGTAAAAAATATGATAATCTTACAAAAAACTATAGAGACTATCTAAAGAAATTGTGAGCTGAAAGAATCTGAATAACTATATTAATACAGTCACAGTTAAAATATTTTCTAATGAAGAGATATATATTCTAAGGCTAGAAAATTATCATAAAAGATATATAGATAATAATCTATATACAGTCAACTCTTGTTATAACGAACTCTATATTCTAGACTTTAACTTTGCTATAAGGTTATAGTGAAGATTTTAAGAGATTTGATTAGCCAATTTGCTATAATATAAGTATTTTTATTATATTTGTTCAAAAAATTCGTTATATTAAGAGTTCGCTATATTAAGAGTTAACTGTACCAGCCTAGAGGAATTATATGAGCTTTATTATCAATAATTAAGAAGAAGAATTTCGAAAGGTCAGATGATAAAATAGAGTAGGTATTCAAAGTAATAAGAATCTAGTCATCTTTGGCAAAGCTTTTTACTAAGTTATTTTTCTGATGCAATAAATATTCAGTTATAGAAAAATACTTTCTAAAAAATATCACATATATTTAGAAAAAGAAAAAATAAACACTGTTGAAGATATCAAGGAGTCTCTTATAGATTTAGAATATGGAATAACTAAAATACACTAAAATCTTAAAGTATTTACTAGAAAATCTATTTTTTATATAATATTATGTTATCCTTTAAATTATACGAGCTCAGTTTATCTAAAAAAAATAGAGGAGGTAGATGAATGCTATTAATCTAAAAATAAAAAGGTCAAGTATAGACAGAGACCTTAGATCATAGAATAGATTAATTGAATCGAATAAACTATCAGGTATAGCTAAAAAATCAAGAAATAACAAATGTAAGACTACAGGTAAGTTTATTACTAACCCTATGCAATATTTGTTACTATATAATCCAGCCAAATATAAACATACATATGATAGAATAACTGGCTTTATCACTGTCAAAAATATAAAATAAGACAGGATTATAGGTATGTTTGATTATCCTAAGCTATGTGAATATCTGAAGTTAGGTGCTCATCATTAGTATTATTTTTTGATTAAAGATATAGGTTTATATAATAAAGTATAGAATTTAATATCAATTTGCATAATATGAAAAGTTTAGATGATATTATAGAAAATGCGAATAAAAATATTAAAAAGATGTTTCTAACAAGGGTTGCATCTGAATTTTGACAAGAAACCTATATAATTGATCTTAAATTAACATTAGATAGATTGGTATGAGAGCTACATAAGTTAAATGATGTCAATTTGGGAATTGATAGGATATTCGAATGATATCCTATTAATTTCTGATTTTTTTTATTAGTGATCATTTGATATATACTGAATAATGTTAAATGATGGCCCATAATCAGGACCCATTAAGAAGTCATTCAGTGTGAAATAATTTTGACATTATTCGGTATATAATTCAGTATACTGAATGATTACTTTTTTTTTTGTTGTTAACAATTATTGGTATATACTATTTATAAATGATTTGTTATTGAATGATATTAAAAAACAATTACTCAATAAATTTATTATACGATTTGTATTATTATATTACAAATATAATTATATATCGTTTACATTCATTATAACAATAGAAACTATAAAAAAAGGATAAATGGAGACTGCATCACAGAAAAGGTGGACATCAATAAAGAAAGAAGATATAAGGAGTTGAAAAGTACTAATACAAGGAGTAAATAATTAAATGATTAAAAAAATCAAAACTGAAAAAAATATAGATATAACGATCAACTCATACATTACTTATTCATTGTCAGAAGGGTATCTTGAAGTTACTTTGCCTAATTTATTTCAGAGCATAGGTGGATCACTAAATTGTACAGAAATAGTCTGATTTGATAGCTGTACAGGAGTAGTCGGGCAAGATAGTTGTATGTCAGAATACCATTTGCTGCAGGATTCATCAACGCATTGTTTCAAGTATCTATTATATCTAGCAATAGTCTATACAGAAGCTCTAAATGAAATTTCTTCAGTTGTATTAGGTATATTATCATGAATTCATTTTCGTGACTGGGTAGCCTTAGATATTTTTTTAAATAATCTATCAACATAATCTCGTAAGAATTTATGAGCCTAAAAATGATTAGTAAATATCGATTGATATAAACCAAACAGTAATAATAATAATAATGATAATAATAATAATAAACTTACTGTTAACGAACACTAACTAAGGTTTTTGATTCAAATTATTCTCTTACTATTTGGATGATCCAGATCAGTTTTGCTATCTTCATGTGAATGATATTTGTTATCATTTATAATAGGAGAAAGTTCTAATTTTGCAAACTTTTTGATCAATAAATTTCTCTCTTTTTGTAGCCGTTCGATTACTTTAACTTAACGCAACCTTTTCTGCAATCGTATAAAATAATAATTAGTAATGAAATAAATATAATTAAACTATCAATTAATCATTTACTTTTCTGACACGTGCATTTTTGTGATGACGTCTTGATTGTTGGTCTTGTTCTTTGTTGGTTTTTTGTTGTAGGAGGTACAATTTCTTTGATATCAGTGACGTTTATGTATTATTTTGTATAAAACGTTATCTTTAATTGGAAATGTACTTTAGTTAATACTTACTTGGACGGTCAGAATAATTGTCCTGTTCATCAAGTTACACTACAATTTGAACATTTTTTTTATATTCAATTGGCAATCTTCTGGTATTACTTTAATAATTCTAAATACTTTTCTCTAAACAATTTAAATTTATACCAGTTACTAAGAATGTGAATAGATATATAGAAAATAACATTTGTTATCCTTAATACTATCAGAAGCTCCTTATCCATATTTGAAGTATATAAATATCTTGATGTTTTTTGATGACTTGGTGGATCAGAACTTCCTGAACTTATACTACTTATTGAATTAGAATGGTGATGCCTTTTCTTTTTGCGTTTGGTATGCCTTTTCGCATATAATTATATTTCTTATTCCTTTTTAGTATATATATTTTTTTTATTAGAACATCTGAACTATCCGAACTAAGAATAATTGCCTCATTAGAACTATTACTAGTAGAATGTGAACGAACATTAAATGATTTGCACTGGTCGAAATCAAAAAAATTGGACATGCAAAAATCAGCCTAAAATCAGCTTAAATTGACCTAAAATCGGTCTAAAATTGGCAAATTATCAAAAATCAGCCTAGCTGATTAGTATACATCAGAAATCGGCCAAGAATCAGCCAAAATTTGACCTATCTTATTTATAACCAATTGACGTCTGATTAGAATGGTTGCACTGTTCCTTAGGGATAATAGTATTATCGTTCTTTAGGGATGATGCATTTATTGTTCCTTAGGGATGATGGTATTATCGTTCCTAAGGTACGATGGTATTATCGTTTCTTAGGAATGGTATTATCGTTCCTAAGGTACGATGCATTTATCATTCCTAAGGTACAATAGTTTTATCGTTCCTTAAGGATAGTTTTATCATTTCTTAGAAACAATGGTATTATCGTTCCTTAGGTACGATGCATTTATTATTCCTAAGGTACGATAGTTTTATCATTTATTAGGGACGATAGTATTATCGTTTATCGTTTCTAAGAACTAAACTTTCAGATTTAACTGATTGCTAAAATAATATTGATTTAATGTGTACTATTTGAGTTTATTTCTGGTATATAGGAATATTTA
>CAJVPP010001638.1:0-18790 GCA_910592005.1 Funneliformis mosseae | reverse complement strand
TGATTAGAATGATAAAAATATTATTCTAAATGAATGATACAAGAAAATTGTTTATTTGAAATAATTCAAATTATTATCCTAATTAAATAATACAAGAATCATTTAAATGAATGATATTTATATTATTTTTTAAAATAAATGAATTATCATTTTAATTGAACAATAATAATATCATTTAATTAAAATAATTAAATAATTGTTGATAATAAACAATATAAATATCATTCAATTAGAATAATAAAAATATTATTTTAAATGAATAGTACAAGAATCGTTCATTTAGAATGATTTAATTTATTATTTTAATTAAATGATACAAATATTATTTATTTAGAATAATTCAAATTATCATTTTAAATAAATGATATAAATATTATATAATTGATATAATTCAAATTATTATTCAATAGTATATAAATTATTCATTTAGAATAATTCAAACTATTATTCTAATTGAATAATACAAAAATCGTTCATTTAAAATAATTTAAAATATCATTTTAATTGATAATATGAGAATAATTCATTTAGAACAATTCAAAATATCATTCTAAAAAAATGATATAAATATCATTTATTTAGAACAATTTAAATATTATTCCTTTAAAATGATTCAAATTATCATTTCAAATGAATAATAAAAATTTTGTTTTTTTAAAGATTTAAATTATCATTCTAAAGAATAATATAAAATTCTTTCATTTAAAATGATTAAAGTTATTATTCTAATAAATAATACAAAATATCATTTATTTAGAATAATTTAAATTATTTATTTTAATGAATGATAAAAATATCACTTTTTTAGAATAATTTAAAAAATCATTTCTTTAAAATAATTCAAATTATTATTTTAAATAAAATAATAAATATCGTTCTTTTAGAATTTAAAAACAAAATATCAGTTATATTTTCTTTCAATTTTTATTATATTTTAGCTAATATTACTCTATATATAATTAAATATCAATCAATTATAAATAAGATAAATTATATTTTGACTAAATTTTGGCTAATTCTTGATATATGCTAATCTACTGAACAGATTTTTGATGATTTGCCAATTTTAGATTGATTTAGATCAATTTTTTGCATTTCTAATTTTTGATTTTGATCAGTGATAATAATTATATGTATATTACTTTTTTATTTATTATAATAAAAATGATTTTTATAATTTATAATTAAAATTATTTTATCCTAATTAAGAATGGTAATGGTTAGTCAAAGACCTTTAAATAACTATCTTATTAGTTAATTAATTTAACTAATCAGTTAATCAAATGGTTAATAATAATAAAATTGTGCAGTTTTGATTTAATAGAAATTTTAATTTTATCAAATATTAGAATTTAGATTCTTGCTTCAATATTAATATGGCATTTTTTTAAAAATTACTTGTTATTCTTATTTATAGCATAGCATTATCACAGAATTTAATTTTTTTAAAATTTAAAAATTTTAATTTATAAATAATTATAATAAAATGTTGATTTTGTGAATTTAATATAAAATGTTTTTACTATTTAAAATATAATTGTTCAGTCTCAAGTTAGTTAGTCAACCAGTCAATCAAAATCAGTCAGAATAAGTCAGTTAATCAATTAGTCAAAAGCCTTTGATTGACTAATATTAATCATAATTATAATTAGTTATATCTGATTATGATTGTAATCATTAACATCTTTAATCCCAATTAGAATTTCTAAAGATATTTAAAAAAAATTAAATAAATATAAAAATTATTTTATTATTAATCATTATTTATCAGTATTTTAATTAAAGTAAAATTTTTTAACTAATTACTTTTTTATAAAAGTAGATTTTTTTTTTTCAAATAAAGAAAATTTTTAGTAATAGAATTTTATTAATTTTTATTTATATTTAATAAAATTAAAAAAATTAAACATGTAAAAATTAGCTTAAAATCAGTTAAAATTAACAAATTATCAGAAATCAGCCTAGTTAATTAGCATACATCAAAAATCAGCCAATATTTAACTTATTTTATTTATAACTAATTAACATCTAATTTACATTTGATTGACATACATTAAAATCAGTTAAAATATATCAAAATAAAATAAAATTCAGAAAAAAATATATCAGTTATTGATATTAATAGCCAAATTTATTTTCTAAAAGATTTAGTTCTGTATATTATTTTAATTGAATAAAAACTAAAAGATTATTAATTGAAATAATTGTATCATTTCAACCAAATAAAAATTAAAAATCATTTGATTAGAATGATTATATCATTTTAATAAAATAATAACCAAAAAATTTGTTCAATTAGAATAATTATACCAATCCAATTGAATGATATCTAAAAAATCATTTGATTGAAATAATGTATTATTTTAATCAAATGATAATACAAAAATTATTTAATTGGAATAATATAATTATTTCAATCAAATAAAAATTAAAGAATCATTTTAATTGAATAATAATATAAAAATCTTTTAATTGGTACATTTGTATCATTTCAATAATACAAAAATCATTTAATTAAAATAATTGTATTATTCCAATTAAACAATAACCTAAAAATCATTTGATTGAAATAATACAATTATCTCAATTAAACAAAAATTAAAGAATTAATTAATTGAAATAATTATATCATTCTAATTGAATGATAATATAAAATCATTTAATTGGGATATTTGTATTATTTCAATTAAATGATAATACAAAAATTATTTGATTGAGATATTTGTATTATTCTAATCAAACAATAATACAAAAATCATTCTATTGAAATGATTATATTATTTTAATCATTTGATTAGAATGATTATATATTCAAATTAAATAAAAATTAAAGAAGAATTATTTCTTAAAAATAATGTTTATTAAAAAATATTCTTTTATCATTTCTTTGAAATAATTATTGTATTATCATTTTTAAGGAATAATTTTTTTATTATCATTCTTAAAGAATAATTATTTTTATCATTTTAAAGGAATGATTATCATATTATTATTTTAACAAAATGATTATATTTATTATTTTAAAAGAATAATTATTGTATTATTATATCTAAGAATAATTTGTATTATTATTCTAAAAAAATGATTTATTTAATTATTTTTAAGGAACAAATATTATTATCATTTTTTAAGTACAATAATTTTATTATTTCTTGAAGATATTAGTTTATCATTCTTTAGATACAATAGTTTTATCATTCCTTAGGTATGATTTTTTTTATCATTTTAAAGAAATGATAGTTTTATTATTTTTTAAATATAATTTTTTTATTATTTTAAAGGAATGTTAGTTTTATCATTTCTTAGATACAATAGTTTTATTATTTCTAAAAAAGATGCATTTATCATTCTTTAGATATAATAGTTTTATGATTAAATCAGTTTGCAAAAATAATAACAAATATTTAGAGAACAAAAAACAATTTTATTGATATTAATTTAATATATTATTTAAGTTTATTTCTAGAATATTTATATAAATAAGCTTAATTTTTTCACTTTTTAAAAATAATTTCAACTTAAACTTTAACTTTTTACAATCATTTTCAAATTTCTTTTTTATATATATTACCAAATGCTGAAAAAAAATCATTCTAAAAACAAAAAGAACTTAAATTAGATTTTATTAATCAACCAGTCAACTTTTTAAATAATAAACTGATTTTTTTACATTTATGATAGAAAAGATAATTTCAAGTATTTAATGAAAAAAAATAAATTTTTTATTTATTATTATTTTATTTATTATTTTTTACATTTTTAAACGATTTTAAAGGATTTTTAAAAGGAAAATAAATCATATTTTTATTATTTTTTTTTTTTCCAAAATTAGGTTTTTATTATTAATAAAATTTAATATTTAATAAATTTAATAATAAAATATATTCAATTTTATATGTTTATTTGAACAAATTGATATCAAATTGAGGCTAATTTTAGGCCAATTTATGGTTATATAAGTTCTTAAATGATGTTGAATTAGTGTTAATTTTAGGCTGATTTATTATTGAATTTAAGTTTTAAATTAATGCTAAATAACTATATTTAATTAGAATTGATCGATATTAATTAGTGTATATTTGTACTAATTAAAATATATGGAAATCAGCCATAAATAGTATCAAAATCAGCCTAAAATCAGCTATCCATTTCTAGTTAATTTGGATTATTTCAACTAGTGTCAAAATGTGAACTTTTTATCTATATATAATTTTAAGATTTTTTAAATATTTTCTAATATTTGAATAAAAATTAATTATTGTGTTTATTTTTAATTAAATATATTAAATACTATTAAATATACTTACTAAATTTATATATAAATTTGATTTTTAATATATTAAATTAAGTATAATAATATTATATTTAAAAGAATATAGGATGTAAACTATTAAAATCATATTACAGATCATATAATTTACTATGTTCGTAACTCAATTTTAATAGCAAACCTCTCATATCTATTTTATTGTACTTTATAAAATAAGTATTTTTATATAGTGTTGTCATCACTGGACAATGGAAAATGGATAACACTGGACAAAAAATGCTTTCCATTGTCTATTAACCAAACAATGGATATATGATAAAGTGTCCATTGTTGTCCATTGAATTTACTTATATTTATTAATATACAATTAATAAAAAAAATTAAACATATTTAAAATTTACTATTATTTTATTTATTTCAATTTTTATTAAAAAAAAAATTATATATCATATTATTTTTTAAAATTAAATATCTAAATTAGAAACAAACAAATCTTCCGTGATACAGATTTTTTATTTAGAATTTTGGGATCATCAAAAGTATACCTTCGCCAACAAATAAATTTAATATTAATTAAATTACCAATAAATTGTCATTTCGTAGTTGTTGTAGTAATATGAAATTTTGATAATGTTAAAATTTTATTAACTTTGTTAAGTTCATGTTCAGTCAATAAATTTTGACAAGTTTGAAGATATTTATAACAATAATGTTGAGTATTTGTAAATTTATTATTTTTATCTTTTAATAAGGAATCTTATACTATACAGGGGGTGACAAAAGTATTGCACGGTCAAGAATTAGACAATTTTGTAAATTTTAATAAGTAACTGAGCTATATTTTTTAATAAAATATCAGCTAACTATTACCTAATGAAACATTTTGTTCATTGTTTGGTTTAGAGTGAAGCATAGTGTAAAATCTAATTTTGAAAAAATCTCTACTTTTCAATACTTCGCATTTTATATGTTCTCGCTAAAGGATCAGTTTTTAGCTTTTTTTATGTTTTTACTAATTAATAAGCAGCAAGTATCCACATAAGGTCAGTCAATGACATCTAATAAAATTTATGATTTCCGAGTTGCTGGACCCAATTTTTTTTGCTTTAATAATAGCATTTTAACCTTTTAACGAAAATATAATGCGAAATGTTAAAAAATAGAAATTTTTTAAATTCGATTTTAAGAATTGCAACATATTAAATTAAACAATTCATAAAAATATTTCATTAATGCAATAGATGTCCAAAATGATTCTAATAAAATATGGCTCAGTTATTAATGAAAAATTTTCTCAATATCTCATTTTCGATCGTGCAATATTTTTGTCACCCCCCGGTATATCTAATATAAGATAAAAAAGAGCCTTCTTATTATTTTTATTTGATTTTTCGTTGTGAAGTACTTCAAAACATGAAGTTAATGGATGTGGCGCTTTTCCTCTGGATTTGTCATTATATTCAGAAAGAGTTTTTATAAAAAATCATGCTATTTGGATCCCTTTTATATTCTAACTTTATCCATTTAAGTTTATTCGTGATTTTTATTACATCATCAAAATGGACACAATGGACAACGCAATGGACACAATGGAAAAGTGTCCATTGTTATACCAATGGATATGTCCAGAGCCAACACTGTTTTTATAAAAAAAATAAAAAAATTTTTATTAATAAAAATTGTTTTAAACTATAAAATGTAAATTATCAATAGCAATTATATTAATATATTATTATTTTATTATTAGAAATTTAGTATTAATTTCTTTTCTGACAATTTTCTCCTTTTTATTACAAAGATTCTATATCATTTATAAATAATTAAATACTATTTATAGATTATTTATAAATTTTTAATTTCTGATTAATTTATTTTATATTTAATTATTTGTTAAATAATCAGTTTTTTGTTTTATGAACATTTTTTATTTCTATTTTTTATTTAAAATTTAAAATTTAAAAAAAAATATACTTAAAACGTATCCTCTTTAAATTAAGTGTACGCCAATTTTTTAAGTAAAATGCCAAAAATTTATGAACGTTCAGATTTTGAACGTGGAGATTATTGGTCTTCTTATGGCCGGACATGGTGTAAAGAAGATTGCAAAAATACTTGGACAACCAAGAATCATTGTTCAAGATGTAATTACAAAATACAAAGAAGAGAATCGTACAGACTCTGCTCCCCAACCTGGGCCAAGAAAGAATAATATGTCAGAATAGTAAACAATCTTTTGAAGAATTACAATCAATTTTTACCAATTCTTGGTAAGTAAAAGAAATTTTAATTGAATCTTGCATTGGGAAATTGTGGGAGAAAATCCTTAGATTCTGAAGCAAATTATTAAATGTTTCGGGGTCATTTTTCACTTTCAACATACCAAACCAACATTTATAAAAATTCATATTAACAGGCTTCAAATCATGAGGATCATTCAGCTTACGTTAAACACAGTCAATTTAACATTTTACTATATCAAAAATTAAAATTTAAAATTTTCAAAGTTGATTATGAAATGTATAAAAAAATTGTCAATTCAGTTCAATTATATACTATAGATTATATTTCATATAAAGATCGATATTATCATATTAACATATTTCGACTCTTTACCCGGCTTGATTATATGAATCTTCAGAATTTTTTTATTTTTTTGCTATTAATTTAAGCAATTTCTTCTACACTCTTAAATAAAATTTAACAAGATTAGACTTAACGATTTATGTAATATCTAATCAAAAACATATCTATTAATATAAGACTTACAATAATTTCATTCACATTTAATTAATATATGTATTATCTAAAGCTATTAAATTAAATTTGATAAAAATTATTCCCATTACACGGGACTAAAACGTGCGGAAATTTGCACAACCGCGTCTTTCGAACTGTTGGCCCTCAGGTAAATTGTTCAAATCATCTCGACAGTAATATTGTAATTCGCAATTTGCAGTTCGATTTACTAAAGTGTATTTAACAAACTTATATATATTAAACATCAACAATGATCTCAATATTATTCACCAATGGAAACATTGTTATTATCCGTGTTCCAACCGGATTTGCCTTACAAGATCTTTTTATATCATATAGTTCGGCAGTGTGACTCTATTTTATACATTTGAAATCTTCGCTTTGAAGAATTAAAAACAACAAGCCATGATGGGAAGAATAGTCGAACTCAATTATCAAGAAATCAACTTAATATCATTTTAAATTCGAAATTGCCTTCATGTATTTTGTTTTATTAAAAAATATTGATTAAACGTGATTTCGGAATATGTATACATATAATAAATTTTTTACTTTTAGCAAGAGTTTGATAAATTAAAATATGTAAAAATGAAAGCATTACTGAACAATTTATTTTATGATTTTTAGGCATTATAACTCAGAAGAATCGTTTATTGAAAGCCAAAAAGCCTCTGATATGGAACTAAACCTATACTTCCCGTATTGTAGACATTTTGTTTTTATGAAACTTATCAGACAAACACAAACTTGGACACCTGACTGATCATTGTTAATTAAAGAAGTTGAAACTTCTGCTTTTGTTCACCAGCGATAATTAAATACAGTACTTGTTTTATTGGTTCATCTTGATCAACAGGCACGTATTTTAAATTCGATAATGGCATAGGTTGTATAAATTCCTATATCTTGATGTGTGAATTAAGCGCAAACGATTCAAAACAACTCATTTCAAGAAATTATGCAAATCTCAAAGTACAAAATATTTTAATTGACGTGTCTCGAACAAGACTTATATATTATCATTAATATTATAAGTTATAAGACTTCATGTTGAAATTATATTGTGATAATTTGTAAAGAAACGTTTAAATAATAGAATACTTAACAAATATATAAATAATTTAAAACGAACAAAAATCTAATTGAAATAAAGAAATATCTTATAAATGTCTCTCAATTCTAAATTTAGGGCTAACCCAAACTTCATAATCTTTCTCGTTGTTAATATCACCAAACATTTTCAATGCTCTAACCCTAATAAAATATTTTCCGTTGGAAACGGGTTCGGAATGAATAAGTCCATCCCATGAAATTATTCTTGGTTCTCCTAATTTGTATTTTTGAAAAAGGAAAATATTTTTTACCATTTCCCATTGATCCTAAAGATGATGATTACCATCAAGTATCTCAGTAAAATTCGCTTGTGTTGGAATTGCAAAATAAATGGATAATCACGTAATCCACTTGTAATGTTAAGGAGTTTAAGGTAAATGTTTTAATTGGATCCTTCTTTTGTATATATTTCTTCGAATCGTAAAGTGCAGGAAATTTAGATGTCTGAAATAATGGAAGCGATCTTGCATCATCGGCTAACCCAGCTATATAAATAAAAAGTTGTAAGGAATTATTAATGGAGAATAAAATATTAAGTAATTACAAAATGGTGATTATCATGTAAAGAAATTTATTTACCATAGGGAACGGTTAATTTAGGCTTGTTCTCATCTAAAAGAATTATCTCTAACCAACCACTATAAAAATAATGGTTATCCTTTTTGGCAACGTAAAAAAGTCAACACTTGAACCAGGTGGTACAGTAATCTGATCATTATCAAATTCAACACTAGCATACTGTCGTGTATAACACTCAAACTGATAATAATTTCTTTTGAAGGTTTTATTATATCCATTGACACTCGGAGCTGTTAAATGTGATAATTTATATTTCATCTCTTTTCTGTCAACATTATAAATAGTTAATTTGCGATTTCCATAAAAATGAACCGTGTCATTCAAATTAATTTTTGACGGATGGGCAAAACTGGTTGCTGTCAATATATTATAAGCATCGACGAGACCTGCACCTTGAAGAAGTACCGAAGCCAATAATTTATTACGTTCCTCACGAGGAATAGCATAATTCATTAATGCAGTTTTTAGTTGTTCGGAAAACTGTTGTTGATTTTGCTTTCTAAATTCTCCAAATACTTCAGTATACAATGCCGCTACGCCTGCTATATATGGCGAAGACATACTTGTTCCAGACAGTATTCTATAAGTCGAATTATTAACCGGAAAAGCCGAAAATATTAAACCTCCAGGTCCAAAAATTTCAGGCTATTGAAGAATTTTTTAAAATTAAAGTTTACGCATGTTAAAGGATATTTCTTATTTTTTACTTTAGTCGATAAATTACTTACCTTGATATCTAACTCCTCAGTTAAATCCCAACCCGAAATTAAAGAAGGAGTTTCAGCAAATGGAAGAGGTTTCATATATCCATGCTTATCGGAAAAATCTAATTCCAAATTAGGATTTTTTTCGAGATATTTAATCAACATATCGGCTTCTTTTGTATTAATTACCGCCTTGGGTGGCGCTGGCATAATTCTTCATTAAATTTATTACTGATTGAAATTACCCCAAGAAGCTTCGTCTATAATTAAATTATTTAAATTTATCTTCGAATGAAATATTAAAAAAAAAAAAATTAAATAAAGTATTTTAAATGAATTAACTTACAGCATCAATATCTTGTGAACAATTGTTTTCAACTCTGTTATCTTGGATTATTATTGTATTTATAAAATCTTTGTAATCATGTATGCATTTTTTGGAAGCAATTTAATCTTAGCTTTTTGAAAAGGAAATGCCGATACATCTTGTGTCATGTAATCTTTGTAAATATATATAAAAAATTTGGTTCAATATTTTATTTGTTTATATATGGAATTTGCAAATTTAGATAAATTTATATATATTTACTAATAACAAACTTTGGATTCTTCGGATCAAAGGCTTTATAATTTATAACTTCATTTGTTTCAAATGAACAAACTCAAATAACTTGTTGAGCATTAGCTGGCATTCCAATATTAATAAGCCGTTTATATCACCTACATTGCCTATTGCTGCTACGAATATTGTTCCTTTATATTTGACCAAATCATTGATCAACGTTACCATAAAGATTTCTTGTTTTCAAACCATCCCTGTAAAATTTGAAGTCAATGCAATGTTTTATTTTAAATAAATAAATAAATAAATTCATTTACTTACGAGTGACATATTTATGACGTCCATTCCATCATCAACAGTCTTCAGAATAGCTTTCATTACCGTAATACCGACAGGTTCATCTTTCATATCTTTACAAGGAAATACTTTATATGCTCCAAAAATAACATCAGGTGCTACTCCCACAAATCCAGGACCGTTACCTCTTAGATCACCTCCAACAATTGCTGCTACATGAGTTCCATGTCCAACACAATCATATGGATCATCATTATCATCAATAAAATTATACCCAAATGCTACTCTACATCCTGGTCCATAACACCCTTCAAGTGCGGGATGTGTATAGTCAATACCTAATAAAAAGAGGATATGAAATGACAAAGAACCAAAGTTTCGTGATTTGTTAAAAATAAAACAACTTAAATACCTGTATCAATGATTCCGACTTTAACGCCTTTTCAATTCTTCGTGAACTCTTTTAACGCCAGTCATTTCATGAACAGAATTGACGTTATCAGGCAAGTTCGTATAATCGTTGGCACGTTGATTCAATTTTTTTTCATTTAAATTTATAAATGAATATCAGTATACTGCGCCAATTGGGAATCTCCCGCCACGAATTTCTTACCACATCAACACTTTCTACGTGCTCAATTTCAGCAATTCATTTTACATGACGTTCATCGGTCTCGATGCTAAATCCGTTAGCATATCGTTTGAATACATCTTTAATTTTAATATTGATCCCAAGATTATTTAGCTCTATGTGAAAATTGGCATGCTGGGCATCAATATGCAACAGATGAATCAAACGGCGAAGAGGTGAATTTAACATAATAATGATTTGCGCGAGTTTCATGCAAGAAAACCCTAGCAAAAGTCCAATTGAAAAGAAGTCGAAGAATAGTTAAACAGACATAGGAAATTTTTGTATGTTGTTTCTCATCGTAATAGGACTTTGTTCTAAACGACCCGTATCTTATATATTATTTTTTTTTTACGTGTAACTATCCATGAGGACATAAAAAAGCAGTGGCAATGGCATTAGCGATTACCCTTTAAATATGATAATTTCATTTTATAGATACAAAAAATTTATTTTTATGAAATTTCTTAATTAGAACTTACACAGGGAAGTTGACAATGTTCTATTCGGCTTTCAAATTTTAAAATAATCATTTCCTATTTTTAGCATAACTATTAATAAGTTTTATTTTTACATAAGTTGCTGTAGCTTTTTACTTTATAACATGAGATTTATTGTTGATCTTTAAAATTAGTATGTTGTTTTGTTTGTTCTGGTTAATCTATAATAAAAAACCGATTTTATTTTATTATAATCGCGATAAGTCAATATGCGCGTTTATGTTGAACTTCACAAAAGAAAAAAACTGATGGACATATTAAATAAATTATGCATAAGAATATGACAATGGTTTCGTTCACAGAAAAAATATAGAAATTTGAGATTTATAAATCACGTGATAATAAAAATGATTTTTTTTAAAGTTCGCCTTATATTTTATATTATTACGCGAATTAAAAGAATAATAGATAACCGGATCAGCAACACCGCTTATCTTGATTCTCTCTGTCTCTGACTGTTATCTTAATTTACGCTGCTTTTTGTTGAATTGCTTCATCTTGCGAACGCATTACCTTTTTAGGATACTTTATATTTCCGCTTTTAGGTATGTCTATTATTAGTTCAACGTACATCTTTATTATTTGGTTGTCCCTATAACAAATAGTCTTAAGGAAATTTATTTGTGGCGCATTTAGTAATTACTAATTTCGAAACAAACAACCTTCGATGATTGTAAAGTCAATATTAAATAAAAATATTTTAAACTCCCCTCATACACGTACTTTTATATGCTAAATGTGACATCATAGTTTTTAACTAACGCCTAACGCCACAGCAGATTATTTATATAAACTTACAAAAGAAATTTTTATTTTCTATACGCGTTGTTTTTTTATTACGATTCTTGCTAAAAATCTAAAAATCCCCACCATTACCTCCTGAAGTAAGCAAGTTTCACATCCAAATTTGGAAAAATTAAAAGAATATCATTTGCTTCAATAAAGAAGGGTGAATGAACTACAAACGCGGACTAGGCTTTTACCGACCGGTTTACTGACCGACCGTTATTATCCGATCGAAGTAAATTTCGCCTAAAGACCTACAAATTATGAAAACTTGCGAACAAAAATCAAAGCTGTAACAGCTCTTAAATCTACTAACGTAGCCATCAATTTCTGGTATATCTATTTTACCAATACCGATTATAATGAAATTGCGTCCAAAGAACTTGGTTTGATGGTAATCTTTCACTTTAATTTTAACAATTCCCAATAAATCTTGATTTATTTCTTAAAAAAACCGATGATATCGCGGGTTTTGATATATGTTTCTTTACTTTTAGATGAATGAATCGACCTTAACAGATACTGAGTTTTCAATTTCTTAAGGAAACGAAAAACTTAATATTTTGCATCACTAAAAGAAAAGATCCAGGTTTTTTTTTTATTTTGCGAGGGTAGATTTAGGAGAATTACTGGATTTTGACAAAAGTACTCACAGGTGTTCTTAATAGATTGTTATTTCACCGACTTGAAAGAAATCATGTTATGGTATTGATTTCGGACATATTGTTCATGGTAGGGTCACCATAAACACTTCATGAGCAGTCCAAATAACCTTATCATTTAAGGACCGCTTGGATTGTCCGCGGTCTAATAATTTTAAACATTTAGCAAAATAGCTTAAAATTATCATCCCTTCACTATAGGAAAGGGGTTAAATGACGTCATTATGCATTAATAAATATTGCATTAATTTTTTATTGCAAAGAATCAAGTAAGTTCTTTGGTGGTTGGCGAGATATTCAAATGCGATTCAGCGCCCTAACATTATTGTTAATAAGGATCTGCTGATACAAACGAACTCTTGAAACAAAAAAGATTTCGAAATACTTGCTGGTCACATCTATGTTAATGTCATCATAAGTTGCCACGTAAGATTTAGTACGGTATGTAAATTTTCGCTACCCTCGTATTATTTACTCAACACGTCAGTTCTAAGTCTGGAAGAATCGTTATCGTGTATTCCACGTCACCCATCACATATTCTCCGGAGAGTAATAAATCGAAGATTACTAAAAGGGTCATTGGTAGCCCGCCGACAAGAGTGTGCTTCTTTGGGAAGACTTTTCGAGAAAGTAAATCGTTTCTCGCTTCGACCAACTAGGGATTGGAACCTAAATAGATTTAATTTAAATAAAATAAATTAAAAAAAAAAAATAGTGGATATATATGCAAATTAAAAAAAATAAATCGCGGTTATTCGCAATTTTTTTGTTAGATAGAATTAAAAAAAGAATACGTCGGAAAAAAAATTTAAATCAATTAAAATAATCAAATTTTAAAAATTAAATTAATAAAATAAAAGAATTCAATAAAATATCAGAAAATAAAAAAAAAAAAATTAATAAAAAATAAACATAATTAAAAAACATTAAATTAAAATCGTGGTATAAAATATTTATATATTTAAAAATTAAAAAAAAATAATAAAAAAAAAAAAAATTTAAAAAAAAAATTAAATTTATCAATTAAATAATAATATAATACTATACAATTTATACAATTTTATGGTTTAATATTGATAATCTGTTTATTTAAATTTTGGACATGAATATTTGTCAAAAAATTTTGCATTCTTTAATATATTTTATAACTAAACATCTAATTCAATTTCCACTCCATATAGTAAGAACAATTTTTAATAATTGTGATGCGCCATATGCTGTGCATTATATGTTATTTTAAGTCCAAAAATCGATTTCGATTAATTCGATTTTATTAGAATCGATTCCAATCCTTACGACCAACAACCGGGATTCGAAAGACCATTAAATTTAAGATATTAGAAAATTGTGTTACTTTTCTTTTTTCAAAATATAGTTATGTAAATAATGAGATCATGTCGTCAAGGTGTTGGGTGTTGGTCAAATGAACCAATCCCTATTATTTTAATAATATTACTAAGGCATTCGTTTTGTAATTATTGAAATTACATTTATTTTGCCAAATTATTGGAACCCGTTGATATCAAGTTCGATATGTCATAATTTAATTACAGATGAAACGAATTTTGCACTATCAAGAAAAGTTAACATGATAGATTTGATGATTGTAAAACAATTAATTTTCAATAAAATTTAATATTTTCAAAATATATATATGTCGAAAATATTGACCATCAATTAAAAAAACGACACTTCAAACTCAGAAATGTTTCGAACGGGTGACAATAGAATATTAAGAATAGAAATTTCATCGAACACGTTACTAATGCATTTTTCAAAACTTAACTTTTTAATAAATGTAATGACTTAATTAATATAAAATTTTTTTGTTGCTGAGTTTTTTTTAATTAGTAATGAATCTTCAAAGAACCCATTAAATAATTTTGATTCAACACAAAGATTTATTAATTTCACGTGATATATACATATATATAAATCGAAATAATAAAAAACTAATCAAATTATAAATCTCTTCGTTTTGAAAACCATCTCCTTGAGCGCAACATGAAGCTTTTACTTGCCCTGGTAGAGAAGCGTATTCTGCATCAGTATGACACCTTGGAGTTCGCGTGACTTTTTTTTTTTCAAAAATAAACCTTACCGTTACATCATTTATTGGTATTTCATATTCCGAAAATTAATAAGAATTTCAAATATAGACGCATTTTGATATTATTTTAGAAAAAATTACAGATTTTTGTACTTTAGGATCATTTGTTTGCATCGAGTTTTTGATAATTGATTTATGTTCTAAAATAGATTGACGGCATTGTTGTTATTCCCCTTTTTAATTTACGATATAACTACTAAATGATATTTGAATATCTTAAGGATTTAATCGCGCACCTAAAGTACATTTAAAAGCAATAGAAATCTAAAATAACGTTAGCAAAGATCGTGCCGAGTCATTTCCTTAAAGCGCCCTGGATTCGAGTTTTATGTTGCAACATTTCGAGGCAGTATGTTCTCGTTGCCAAACATTAACATGTTATTTAAAGGAAAACCAGGGACTTGCTAATAGCATATGTAAAAAAAACATACCTTTCCACTGAAGACATTGTTCCTATAAGCATTCTGGCATGTTATGCGACGACTTTACATTCGCAACGCTTCGAGGTAGAACGTTCAAAATTTAAATGTCAGCACTCAATCTTTGAACAACGACAAAAAAAAAAAAAAAAAAAAAAAAAAAATTTAGGGGTATTTATATGACAAATGACAGATTTTGCTGTCGATCACCGTTTCCAGTTTAAGCAGGGTCATCAGCCAATTTGAACCAATAGTTATTTATTTTTCTGCAGGATTTCCCACGGTCTTGACAGCACTATAAATATTTTCAAATCTTCATTTTCTACCTTTTTTTTTAAAAAATGCTTTCTTCCTTCAGCAGGGTAATTATAACGCAGCCGATATTTTTTATCAACGCTAATAAAACCTTCGCAACCGGCAAGAAGCAGTTCGTCAACAACGTCTCGATAGCTTATACTGGAACAGCTTCAGCAGAGGAGCTGGAAGTATGGCTCAACTTCATGAATAATCTACTATTAATATTTTTCTTAGGGAGGGATGTCGTAGGCATTTTTGCTTGTTCTTGTGACTACGCTCTCTCTCTTTCTATTTCTGTAGCTTGACTTGATAAATATTAATGTATAATAAAAATAAATACTAACTAAAATTAGAAAGGACTAGATTTAAAATCAGTCTGAACATTTTTTGTATTAAAAAAAATATACATATTCCGGACATAAATTTTTAACATAATCTGAACATTTTCTGTATTAGAAAAATAGATGCATAATTTTAATACAAATTCCAAAAATATTTCAGTATTAGAAAAAAGATTAAATGTACATATTCCGGATGTTTCTAAATGTTTGAATAAGCCTGAACAGCAAGCTTGATTATTTTTTATGACAAAAAATGAGTTATTTTCCGGACATTCTCTGATAAATCCAGATAAATTCTGAACATATTCGTTGATATTTTCTGGACATTTCTTTTTTTATAGGGCTAGTGCTTTTGCGATATTCTTAAATCTCCCATAATTGTCTTTAATCATAAAAACACTTAAATACATGTTATATTTATTTGTTTAGCAGTTATTGTCATCTAAAACTACATCTGAAAATTGTTGATATAACTCTTATTGAACTGAACAGAGAACATTCAAAAAATATCAGATAAATGATGCTCACTACTGGCATATTGAATGTAAATTTTCTAACTCGGATCTTGTGACATTTTTTCAAAAAGAATGTCAAGTATCAAAGTAGTATCAAGCCCATCTTTGTTACTTTGATACAATTTATAAATTGCATTATAAACATCATGCTTATGAAATATATGCTCTGGATACTTTCTTTTAAGTATCTTTAACTGCGTAATAGGCGCTACCTTGCAGTCCATAAAAAATTTAAATCCTGAATCATTTCTTTACTAAAACGTTTATACCTAGCAAAAACACCCAATACTTGGGCGGGATTTGTTTCATGATTGTGTATGCCTATTAACGAAGTACATTTTACTTGATTTGAGTCTTCAAAAATGTAAAATTGCAGTGCTATTCGCAATTTGTTTTGATGGTACCACATAGATAGTATGTTGTATGATTAACCCCTTTTCGAGCTTAATATAAACCACTTGATAAACATCGAATTGATTTACGACAGATGATAGTGTGATCTTTCAGGTCCTTATCATTACGAAAAATTTGATAATCAATACCTTATTCTAAGCTGTATTGATGCATAAATGTATTGACTGATAATCAATCATCAAAACAGTCACCTACAACGAGGTAATATTGATAGGGTAATTCAGAATTGGGGATATCAGAATCGGGTATATCATTAAATGGTTCAAAATGTTGTATATCATACACATTACTGTTAAAAGGTAGCGGCTCGGATTCTGGCGAAAGTTTATATCATTATTAAGAAGATTATTATATAGCGAAACATAATCAAAGTTTTTATCAAAGACATCAAAAGTATCAGGATAAAAGGTGTCATATAAAGCATTATTATAACCGTTAGAAGAACCAATAAAAGAAAGTGTATTTTGTTCCATATTTTTTTGAAGTGGTACTTATATTTCCAAATAAAACGTTAAACAAAAGAAGAAAAATTACGTTTTCATTAACAAATAATAATGTAATATCAGGCGTTTGTGTAAACCGGTAGAATTCACCTCCGGTGTAAATTTTATTTTTAAATTTTAAATTTCTAGTGCAGATCGTGATACAAATCACCAGAGTGAATTTTTACTGGAGGTGAATGTAAAATTAATCCTAAAAAAATTATAAATTAAAAGAATAAAAAAGGAAAAAAAGAACGGGGGAGGAGAGACTAATAAAAAAAATATAAAAAAAATAACATGAAAAATTATAAAAAAAGGAACGGGGGAGACGAATAAAAAAAATTTAAAATTAAAAGCAATTTTTCTTTTAATAGATATTACTAATGAACGTTTACTTCATAATTCAGTTATCCATTTCAGATCGTCTGTTTAGAAAAGGAGAAATGCTCGCCCGATGTATATGCAGTAATTACACATTTAGCCATTAATCTTCAACAAGCAATTGATTTAATTTTGTCATTATCACAGTTTTTTATTTTCAAAATAATTCATAAATTTTACAGAGACGTAATAATTTGTGTATTCTATTACTCCTAAAATTATATCATTAATGTACTAGCAAAAACGTATTTTATTATGAATGTTATACTTTTTCGGTCTTTCCTAGTCTACTGTATCATTTTGTTAATTTGGAAATGCAGTTTTGACATTTATGCAGAAAATGTTTTCATCTCTTGAGTTTGGCAAATTGCATGGAAATTTATCTGCAGTAAATCAAATATTTGAATAATTTGCTATCCATGTAGTACCATAATTGTGAAAATCACCGAATACTTGTCCAACACTAGGTAATATCTTACCTCCATGATCCTTATTACATCTGCTCATTCTTGAAATTTTAGGGTCTTTCTCGCTTATAAAAGAGTATATAAACTGTCTTTTGTCTCTTTTACATGACTTTGAAGTCTACCAAAATGAATTAAATCCTCCAAATGTTCATACTGAATCCTTGATTTTTTTAAAGCCCATCCCTTTGTTATCATGAAATTTTTTAACATCAAATCCATCCCTACTGGTACTATAGAGTAAACTGAAATAACTTCTTAACAGTCCAACTTGCAAGTATGTTGAAATGTCGAGAATCAATATACTTGAATATTGAATTCTAGGTGGTCGTGTATCATTAACACTTTTGCTTCTGGATTCATATGGAATTCTAAATTTTCGTAATTACTTGTTTTGATAACAATCTTCTATAAGGTAAAACTTCAAAAAAAAATCATTCGAAGATATGTGATAAAATCTGATCAAAGGAATAAATCTACTGGTAGTTTCCTTCATTGCCTTATCA
>CAJVPP010001637.1:0-18791 GCA_910592005.1 Funneliformis mosseae | reverse complement strand
TTATGATTAGTATATATTGCGAAGTACTACGTCAGTAGGGTTTCGAAAATATTACGATTAGTAAATATTGCGAAGTATTACGCTAAAAACATAAATATTACGTAACCTTACGTCGTAATATTTGCATAAGTTTACAAATCATAAATCTTACACAATACTTCGCATTAAAAATATTCCTGATGTATTCAGTTCTAATACTAATACTGTTAATGAAAAATAACAATGTAGTAATTATATAATTATATATATGATAAATTATTGTAATATATATTATATAATGTATAAGTAAAAAAATTGCTTAAAATCTTAAGATAATTAAAATATAAATATAACTATAAAATTTACAGTATTTATATAATAATATATACTTAATAATATATAATTCAAAACTATTATACAATTTATTATAGAATTTAAATATATTATATAAAATTTGTCTAAGTATTATACAATATATTTAAAAAATTTTATATTATTAACAAAGTTAATTAATATAGATAAATTTTAAAAATTTTTTATTTTTTATTTTATTTTATTATTATAAGTAATATTAGTAAAAAAAAAATTGAAATTTAATTTTTATATATATGATTATGATTAGTCAAGTAAATTAATAAAAAATATTTAACTTAAAATAAATTTTATTATTTTAAGTTTTAAATATATTATTTGTTTAAAATATAGTTGAAGACATTTTCAGTTAAACTCATTTTAATGCAATATCCATTTACCTACACATATAATCAACTAATAAAATATATTATTATGTTATTATATAATCTGATTTTTAGATGTAATTATTCTTAAATTATTTTTTTTGTAATATTATAAATTAATAATTTGAATATTATAACAGTTTTCATTACCTAGTTATTAATATTTTTATAATAAATACATTATTATTTTAAAGTTTTAAAGTATTTTTATTAATATTTATAATAATTAAAATCATTATTTTTTCTGTTAAAATTTAAAAATATATATTTTATTATTTTATTAATTGAATAAATCAAATTAAAATATTTTAATAATAAGTTGATTAAAAATATTTAAAATTTTAAACCTGTTATATAAGTATTTTATTATATAAGCTATTAATAAAAAGAAATATTTGGTTATTATTATTTTATTAAATTATATGTTATGTTAGTATTAAATAATTAGATAATTTTAAATAATTTAAATAGTTTTAAACAGTGTATAAAAATTTAAACTAAAAATTATGTGTACTAATTAATAAATTTATTAGTAAAATAAGAAAATCATATCAATTCCTTATGTAAATTTAACTTTTATATATAATAATTTGTGTATATTTTATATTGTGTAATATGTGCACATTATGCATAAAGATGGTATTGCAACTAGTTGTAGTTGATAATAAATAAGTATTACAGAATTGCAACTAATTGCAACTGATATTAATAAAAATTGAGTTGCAACTAGTTACAACACTATTTTTAATTATATATATAGATTTTATACATTAATTATAAACACTTTTTATTTTTAAATTTAGATTAACATATTTAAAATCAAATAATATATCTAAATTTATTAATATATTACATAATATATTTTATAATTAATTTAAAAATATTTATATAATATAATTATTTATAAATATAATTAATTTTTTATTAAATTGTGGATTATTTTAATAAAATTATAAAAAACAATTTAAATAAATCTAAATATAATTAAATTAAAAAAAGTAATTATTGTAATTTAAAAAATATTAATAAAATTCTTAATGTTATAATAATAAATAAAAATAAAAAATTCATTAGCTAAACAAATTTAAATAATATTTTAGAAATAAAATGATTAAAAATAATAGTAATATTTTTAAAAAAATTTTATAAATTCACTAATATTTAATAATAAAATATAATATTTTAATTAAATTAATATTTGAAAAATAAAATAAAGATATTAAGATTTTTTTTTTACTAAAAGAAATAATATTAAAACTTATTATTAAAATTTTAGAATCTTATTAATTATTATAAATTTGTAAACCAAAAAAAAATATCATTATAATTAAACTTATGTTTAGTAAAATTAAATATTAAAAACCATATATATTAATTTTAGTAATTTTAGTTTAATATATAATTTTAACTTTAAATTATTTTATAATTTATTATTTAAACTTAATAGTTTTGTTTTTTACCTTATTTAAAATATTTTGTTGAGTTGATTAGAGGATTTCTAGGAAAATCAGGTTTCGGAGAAATTTTTGACTAAAATTAAAATCTTAATGCAAACTAAAAAGCAAAAAAAAATCGCAATTTGTTCCTAGCAATCAACCCATATTAAACTTTAAGAAACTACTTTTTTAAAAAGGTATATTAAATAGGATTTTGATAAAATGAAAGCTTATAAATAATTATATATAAAAAAAAATTTTAATAAAAGTAAAAATTTATTTTATTGTCTTTGAATAAATCTTTTAAAATAATCTATTTTTTAAGTCTTTTGTCTAATTTAAAACTAAATTACGAAAATATTAAGCTTAAATTTAAAAGAGAAAAGGAAAAGTAAATAAATCCTTATTATAGTTATAGCATATCATTATAAAATTAAGATTAAATCAAAGTTCCTTAAAACTTGTTAATTTGACTTTATTTGATAAGTATAATATTCTTGCAGAACATACTAAGTTCACTCTAACGCTTCCTTATACAGATACCAAAACAATATGCCTCTTTTCTTCAATCAGAGAGGAAGATACTCTCTCTAAATTTAATTTAGTTTTGATCCTAAATTTACGGATATCCAACAAACGTTAAATTTGAAATCAAAGGAGGTGACAATATTTTTATTTATTTTTTTTTTAATATGCAAAATTTTCGTCCCATTACGAAGTACACAAAGGAACTCTTACAAAATAAATATTTATTATTATTATTATTTTATTATTCATTAATTATACTGTAAGGAGAAACTTTTATTAAATGATTAAAACTATGAAATAAATAAGTATAAAATGCGTCTCTATAAAAATTAAGTGAGTTGATCTTTTTAAGATGCCAATTGTTAATGAAATTAAAACGTGCCATTGTTGATTGTTAATCAGTAATTCATATGATCCGAACGTGGAAATCGCCCATTTTTGTCGAGCGAACGGTTTTAAAATTGTCCATTTAAAATGTCGTCATAACCTTACGCTTCTGATTTTTTTTTTTTCAACATCTTTAAATGTTGCCTATTTTGTAAATACGTAAGATTGATATCAATATAACAATAATAAATGAACTTTTTGTTATCAAGCTTTGAAAATCACCTTTGCGTAACTTTCGATTTCAAATATAAATGGGCGTTCACCAAAGTTTGCTTCAACACATTCACCCCTAGTACGCAAACCGATCATAGGATAGTAATCGCCGGGGGTAACTTCATCAAATGCAATTCCTATTCATCAAAATATCATCAAGATAAGGAAATTCATGAATCGAAAAGAATTATTTTAAAACAGTAGTATCATTACCTAACCAAATCCCGTTCTTTGTGTAAAAAGCAGTTTGATTAAAAAAATTTATTCCGCAACCAATTGTATCACCAGTTGTGAAAGTTGGACCATAAACATGTCCCGTAATTGATGATGACCGAAATTTTTTTCCGTCATCACCATGGTAGCCAAAAGTGTTTGGTTCCCATCCTGATAATAAAAAGAAAAGAACGTGTTGCTTTAATAAGAAGGTTCCTGCGGAGGGTAAAAACCACCTTCATAAAAGATAAGGTGGCGCAGTAATTTTGCCGGATCGAATCAACCGAGAACTCACCGGGTAGTTTCCAAAGGAACGCATTATGAACACCGAATCCTATACCAATAAATCTAATTTTATGAAATTACAAGTTGAGAAGTCTCAATTTCATGTATAACTTTGAAATTCATAAATGTGTTAGCATTTACCCTGATTCACCCGCGTCTGTTATAAGGACTTCAAAATAATATAAACCAATTTCAGTCGGTATCGAGTTATTTGTTCGGATTGATGCTGCATCGGCGTCATTTTGACCGGCTCCTGAATATGTCAAAGAAAATGTCATTTCAACTGTTGTAATATAATGCCAGTTCCTTTTTAACTTGCCAACCTATATATAAAACTTTTAATTTCTCGTCACCAGTTACTTGTAAACCATGGTTTGAATCGGACGTGTTCCATTGTGTGGGTAAATCAAAGTGGTCTCTTGAATTTTTATTTATCTTTTCAAATGGAGAGCCTTTTAGGTATGAAGGTAGAAAAGCCATTTATAATGTATGAATTGATATTTTATTTTAATTTTAGAAATTTGAATTATCATCTTTTTATTTATACCTACCTGAAAACGATCACCATAATCAATTAATCATTCAGGGGGTTTGTACATGAAATGAAATAAGGATAAAGTCTTTATGCGATATGACATTGTCATTAATATTCAACTACAAAATTCTTTCAAATGATTATGTACTGTGCGTTTTATTAATTCATGTTTCTAAATCTAGATGTATTGAAGATTCGCATTCGGAAATTTCCGTGCATTTTCTTTCTTTTTTTATTCCCTCACATCATTTAAAAATTTATTCATCTCCCAATTTTTCGAAAACGTAAAAATAGTTATTAGGCACAGTAATTTTCACTATAATTAATAATGGTTCTTGGGGATGAAAATCTATTTATTTCCAAATCATTCTTTTGATAGCCCCTTACTGCAGTACAAAGAAAAATGGAATCAACCTACCGATTTCTTTCTAAATTTGATTTTATACAGTAAATAGTTTATCAAGCAGGTGATAATTACTCGGACTTAATTTAACCGTTTGTTTTTTTTTGAAAACTACCTTGTGTAAATATACTTTAGTAACTGTTGATCTCCGTTCCACATTTGGACACGTAGTGCTGGGTAACTGTTATGGTAACATAATAAATGAATCATAAAGCATTGAAATAAAATTATTTATACTTGAACATTCAATTATGAAATCATCAAATCGTAAATCAGTAATTTTATTAAAATATATTATTTATATTTGGAATACCAAATAAAAAAAAAAAATCTAGTTAATGCCAATAGACATTATCTAACCATAGTTTTATCCATTCACGAGCTTTCTCTAATAATTCATTATATTTCTCATCGAAATCTTCATAATCCTCAACTTTGATCATCTGCTTAAGAGCTTTTTCGGATTTATGATAACACATGATAGATTCTTCCTTAAATTCTTCCCATAAAACAATTTCAAAATAAGCCAAAGAAATTGCAATTAACCAACATTCAACATCATCATCGTCAACTGTCAAATTCATTTGATCTAAAACGCTAGCGTTACCTTTCCCAAAAAATTCATAAAACCTACTCTCGTCCAAGATTGTTCCATCAAAGGAAAATAATTTCAAAAAACTAAATAAAGTTTCTACGTGAACGACTCTCGGATTAACCATTTCTTCATGTGATTCAAAAAGATTCTCTTTAAAATGTTTATCAAATTCCTCAACGTTTAATTCTTCCCTTGACTTTTTTACAACAGACTCATCAATAAACCTTACCACAGGTTTAACAAATAATCCGCCAAATATGGGAAAACGTTCAAATTTTCTCGCAACCTGATAAGCCGCAGAACCAGAATTAACCATCCCATTACCTAAATAGTAAATCGGATGTTTGTGCCTTATACCTAACGTTAACTTTTCATCTGAATATTTATTCATAACTTCATCTACACTATCTTTTACAAATAATACCGGATTTGAAATTAGGTTTGTTAAATTGTCGGTACATCTTGATAATAAACCGGATTGTGTATTTAAATTCTGTAAATCAATTAATTCGGATGATGTTGATATCGGTGTATAAGAAGGTGGAAAATTTTTTTTCGTGAAATCCTTAAAATTAAAATATGTGGATGAATTATAATTTGGTTTGTGATAATGAAAGATTGAAATGGGATGATTGTTAAATTCTTTCGAAGTTGAAGATTCGCCCCGTTTATTAATGGCCAAAAAACTAAAATGATATAATTAAGTTCATTCATTCATTTATTTAAATTAGTAAAGAGAATTAATGATTTTATTTCTATCAACAAATAAACTTTGAAATTAGATAGATATACCTTGTGTAAGTTGAAATTAAATTATACATTTTACCTAATGATATAACCTGATCCTTGATCTTTGGATTTGAACCAACAGAAGGCTTCCCTTGATTTTCTTCAATGAATTTCTTTGCGGCCAAGGTATGAATAAATTTTAACTTAAGAGCACGTGGATCTAACGTCACATGAAATTGAACTAAATCTTGAAATTTTGCCTTGACAGATATCACTTTAGGAGGTTTAATTCCTTTCTCTAGAAGAAAGTAAACTACTGAATTTTGCTTATTATAAATTAAAGGAATTTCTGCAGGAACTTGTTGAAGTACAGGTCTTTGATGGTTATTGTTATGGGATATATTAGGAATGAGGAATATGGAATTATCAAGTTGATGACTAGATTCTTCATGATTATCTTCAACATAATCTTCATTATTAGGGATGATATAAGTGGAATTATCAAGGTGATGACTAGATTCTTCATGATTACTTTCAATATCATCTTCATCATATATTGCATCATCATGATAATCTATTAATTCTACATCACCAATGTTTTCTGGATCTTCCAAATGAAATTCATAATCGGTTAAAGGGATTTCCAAAGAATTTTTCACGATTGAAATTAACTTTATTTCAAATGCGTCATTACATTTAGTAAACATTGAATAACCCTTTCCTAATTTGGTTAAAGATTCAAAACTATTACAAATATCATTGCTATTATCATCTCCAATGAATAATGTAAAAAAATTTGATTCGTCATTGATTGTTCTTTGCTGTTGGAACAGTTCCACAAGCTGTTCGAATTGGTGTATAATTAAATAAGAATTCGTTATGTAAAATATATTTTTCGGAATGTTTGAACGTTTATCTGATATGCCGAATATTGATTGAAGCGTAGAATGTAAATTGAATTCATTAGGATTGATTTGTTGAGATTGGATGAATTCAATAGCCGCATTGAACGTTGATTGCGAGTATTGTTGACTCTCATCGGGAAAAAGATATGTATTTTGTGATATGATATTGAAAAGGGAATTTTCGGGAAGCGAATAAATCGCTAATTCCAATGCTTTCATACATTTTCTTAATGTCTGGCTAAATGATCTTTTGACGCGTAGAAAAGCAACGTCATGTTATTTAGAATTTAGAAATAAAAACGCATGAAATCTGATTTCTACTTACACGTCAACGATGAAGATAAATTCGGTCTCTCCCGTGTAAGGCACACACTGCGGTACCAGAGTGAGCATGACACAATTCGTATCAGTGCTTGAATTATATTCAACCAATGCTCTATAAAGGTATATAATAAAAAAAAATTAACATTTGTCATGATAGCAACAAATGAAATCGGACCAATAATAATATCTTTTGTTTCTTCACCTCGGTTTATCTAATCCTTGACTTGAAAACACGAGAACGAAATCATTTTCCAAATAACCAATTTTTTCATTTAAATCAACTCTAGCTAACCTCACATTATTAGTATCAACTTCAGATATAGTTGCATGAGTGGGTGACTCGATACTGGTGATAACTGATGTCATTCTACACGTCACCGATATTTCTATTTTACAACTTTCCAACTCACATTCGTTTAAATTATTTTCAAGTTCAAAATTTTTTCCTTCAAGCTGTTTTTCTAAAGAATAATGATTGTATTTTGGTGCGATTGCTGTTGGAAGGGTAAATCGAATTCCTTCTGATTTCGTGTCTTGTTGAAGTTCCGAGACATAGATTAATTTAATTTCGATTGTTTGACCGGGTAATATTGTACCGACAAAACAATAAAATAAATCGGGAGATTGATCTTCAATCGTACATGCAATATTTCCATTCTAGCGAAAAATAATTTCATGGGTTTTTTTTTTTTTTTTAAAAAAAAAAATATATATATATTATTATTAATAAAAATAAAATACCTTCAACGCTTCTTCATATTCTTTAGTAGCTTGTTCAGCTTCTTCAACAATTCCTTTGATTTCTCGATCATCAACTTTAACTTCAAAATCACAAATTGCCGAAGAAGGGAGAATCGGGAATTTATAAATCGCTTGACTTTGATTAGATTCAGCGTATTTATAAGTCTGGTAAATTGTTACTGTGGATTAATAACCATCCATTTTATTCAAGAATACGTTATAAATTGATTCGAGATGATGCTTAAAGTTACACAACAGCGAAAAAAAATTTACCTTCGGAAATCACGTCAATAACTTTATCATAAATAGGAAAATATGGGAAATATTTAAAAAAAAAAAAAAATTATTGAAAATCTTTTTTACAAAACAACAAGTTTGAGAAGAAGCCAACCTTTCGCCGAAACTTTAACATTTTGCAAAGGAATTGGTTTGTGCTGTTGAATATTTTTCTCAGAAGCTGAAAATAATCCATATGAATGCATAATGAAGAAATAAAGTAATGAAGACTTTAAAAAAAAAAAAATTATAATATTTGTAAATAAAAAAGGGGGAATTATTTAAGATTATTCATCGATATGCATGTTTAAAGAAATTTAGTTAAATTAAAAAAGATCAGGTGAAAATCATTTACGTATTTATTTGTAAATAGGTATTTTTCTCATTGAATCACCAAAATTGGCATTTAAAAGTCGGAGCATTTGATAATCACTCTATATAAATAATAACCTTTTCTATAACAAGACAATCTTTAAGACATTATTCAAATAATTCATATTTTACACTAATACTGGTTGGAAATGAAATAATTTTATGTTAAATGTTGATTCTTTGACGAAATTTTTTTCCTTGCATAATAAATTGAGTAAATTCACTACCTCAAAGACTTTTGTTCTTGTTATTATTATCAACATTATCATTAATATTATCATTAGGTGAAGCATTGTAAAAATTTAAGAATGTAAAAACTTATAAGCATGATATTTTCATTATTTTAGAATTATAATACTCGGGATAAAATAAAGTGAAAGATGGTTATAAGTTTTAGAATCATGAACCATTAAAATTAATGTTTCAGGAGACCAATTTAATGGACTGACCATTCGATTAGTACATTTTTCAGCACTGATTTCATGAGAAAAAAAACAAAAAAGATAATTTACATTTTATTTTAAATATCCAAATAAAAAATACTAGTACTAAACGTTCTTAATATCATAAATTTTTATGCTAATTGAATAATATAATAATGAATGTTCGAATAGTCAAACACACTCATTTAATTAATTTGATTAATCCTACACATATCTATGGCTTTAGGCTGATTTTTCTTAGCGGCTTCTATTAAATAACTGGCTCCTTTAAGTTTATTTTGTTCAACAAAATTGCCATTCCAATAGGCGCTTCCAATGTTATACATGGCAGTAGAATTTCCGGACTCGGCAGACTTTTCTAAATATTTAAAAGCCTCAGAATAATTACCATTTTGCCATAAATACATTCCATATCTTAACTGTGCAGAAGGATTCCCTTTATCAGCTGTCTCTCTAAATATTTCTAAAGCCATTCTATTCCTTTCTTGTGGATCCATTTGTTGTAACTCGGGAATTTCCCCATAATAATAATAATATCCTACCCAATATTTTGCATCAATATTAGTTTCTGAATGATGTTTGAAACTTTGCCATGCTAACTGTTTATTTCCATTATTTGATTTATGTTCCTGAATTGCTTTTTCAACAGAGAGAATTCTAGTTGGTTGAGATATTGGATGATTATCTATTGTTAAATCCTCATCATCTTTTGAATTGGGTAAAGGTGAATTAGGAATTGAATATTTTTCATTTAGATCTGAAAGTGTGCGACAAATAAGAAATATTGTAGGACGCCATTGTGGTTCTTGTTCCATAGCTAAATTGAAAAAAAAATTATTTAGAATTGAATTCCTAAATTATAATTATAACCTTTTTTTTTTTACTTGCCCATTTTTACTAAATATTTCCACATATCGGGCACTTCAGCTGAAAGTGGCTCACGATATTTGTCACGAACACGTTTCCTAATACTAACGAGCATTTCTGATTTACTAAGGTCAGAATGTGGTTTTTTCAGTTCCGCAATTTCCCATAATAATGCTCCTACACTATTAAAAAAAAAAAAAAAGAGAGACACAAAAATTAAAAGTAAGAGAATTTAAATATTTGTAAGTAAAAGAAATATCATTTACCTATAAATTTCACATTTGGAATCATAAGGAACTTTTTTTCTTTTCATGTCATTATTAGCACGTTCACCTTGTGTAATGTTATTTTCACTTTCATCTATTAGTAGTTTTTCAGGAGCCATATACCTCACATTTTCAATATTATGTGAAATGTTTCTGGTAAATTCCGAAAACTTTTTACTTAAGCCAAAATTTGCTATTTTTACTTTATTATCACTATTTACTAAAATATTTGCAGATTGAATATCATGATGAAGAATCTACAAAATTTTATTTTTTATATTTATTTTAAAAAACAATAAAAACGTTTCAATGAAAGAAATAAAAAAATGAAAAAGAAAAAAATGTTTACTAATTACCTGACAACCATTTAGGTAAGCAACCCCACAACAAATATCCAAGGCAAATCTAATTTTAGTTTGCCAAGTCATCATATCTCTACATTTGGTATAATATTCATTTAGGTTTCCATGTTCCATCCACCCCGTAACTAGGTAAAATTTATAATTTTCTTGAGCCACGCCAAAGAATCTTATGATGTGGTCAGAATCTTTTAATTCCTTAAGAATATTAACTTGCCTTCTAATTTCAATTTGAGACTGATCCAAGACAGAGGAAGAAGAATTATTTGAAAATTCTTTAAAAGAAACACGTTGAAAATCATTTTTTGATATACGTTCTTCGATTTTCTTTGAATGAAAGTTACCGGTTTGTAAGTAGTTACTTCCATCGAGCAATGGCTCATCCTTGTCTATGCAAGTTATCAAATCAGATGAATTCGCGTCTGTATGCCTATTCTGTTTTTGAAATTCCTTGTTTTTTCCGGTTACAGCATCCACTCCTTTGAAAAACTCATCATGAGATTGTTTATCATTACTAGTAGAACCATTGATATTTAATAACAAGTTTCTGAGTTGTTTAATTTCATCTTTAATCGTTATCAATTCCTCTCTGGATTGCATAGTGAAAGAGAAATTAAAACTATTCATACACCCTTCAAATTCTTCTACAAGTTTGGTAAAAGTATCCTCAATATTATTAGCCAAGATATATTTCTTAAGTTTACTTAATTGACTAACATCGGCAATAAATTTTTTGATTCTTTTCATGCATTTAATGAACAACGTAAACAACTCAAGATTTTCTTGTTTAGAAAAGAAATTTGCATGTTCGGTTTTCCTAATATCTAAATCTTTAATTGCGGAAACTGCACAATTACATCTTTGCAAAAGGAAACTACAGAGATTTTTATTATGTTCGGCCTTTTCATATAATTTTATGATTTCTTTACCTAATTCAAGGAATGAATTGATTAATGGTGCAAATAATGCAAAGTTTTGAGCGACGTCAGCGGCGTCAGATGCGAGTGCGCTCGCTATTGGTATTAAATTATTCGTAAATGATATCGTATTTTGACATGCGTCCAGCGTGTTTTCGGTATTTTCTAAACATAAATTTTTCATTTTACTTGATACTTCACTCGTTTGTAAATTATTTTGTGTTGGGTCATTATTAACATATGAAGATGATGATGAAGATGATGGAGAAGGAGATGGGAAAGAAGTCGCTTCATCTATGGAATCTATAGCCATATTATTATTTCCTTCATCCACATTAATTTCAATGCGAGGATTCTTTGGCTCTCTCTCAGATGGTTCATTATCACTCTCATTAACGGGTTGACGTTTTTTACCTTTATTAAAAATTTGTAACCTTTTTGATAGTGACATTTATTATTATACGAAAATTGAAAGGAAAAAAAAAAAAAAAAATTTTTTTTTTATTTTTTAATGGTAAACGAAATTCTTAATTTATATTTTGGTGCCTCAACGTACGTAAGTGTACATGCAATTCGTCAAACATTACTTTCCAATTTGGTAAGACCTTGATAGAAATTAAACCTTCTAAAGAGAATTCCAGGTCCCGTTTTCATTGTTTTCTTTCTTTTTGTTTTACTGACAATTCTATACAGAAGCAACTTGTACGGCCATGTGTAAATGACAAAATTCCGAAAACGGGCAACATCCTGATCTACAAAATCATGGACATTTATGGTAAGAGGGTACCATTGGTTCCTTTTCGTGTTAATTGTTTTTTGTTGTTCACAATAACGAAAATTTTATTAAAGGAATATAGAAAAAATGAGATCGTGAACAAATGAAAAAGAGATGTTTATCATCATAATAACACCTGAAATGTAGTTGTAGAGATATACAAACTTCGACTCCTTTAATATTTTAATGCAATAAGCGAACCTTTATTACTTGAGATTTACCGGTATTAGAGAGTATTTGACTCTGAACTTGCCAAGTTTAAGGTCGAGATTTGAACGTTTTTAATAAGTTGTTTTAAAATCTTAATTTTGTTTTAAGCATGACATACTTTGGTTGAGTTTTTGTAAAAGATAAATTGAAAAAAAAAAATTAATCCATTTGTCATTGTTGTCTTTGTTACTGGCTTTGGTCATGAACGTTAATTTTGAGCGATAACTACATGGAATACTTTTGATAAAATAGTTTGTATTTATGGAAATTATAATATGAACCGCGTGTAGGTATTGTTGGACATTGAACTTGCGACTTATTTATCAAGGAACATATCCTTATGACTTTTAAAAATCATACTAACAACATACCAAAGTTAATGATGAATCTTACTTGAATTAAAGAATTTCTTGATATATTTCCATGAGAGAGACATTCACCCTACAATTCGGATTCTAAACCGAGAATACTGGCCCTTGTTATTTATTTTTTATTTTTACTAATCAAATCATCTTTGGTGTCGTGCGGAAGCTTATTGGGAATTTTTTTTTTTTGCTGATACAATTAATATAATTATTTTTTTTTTTAAAAAAAAAAAAAAAAAAAAGAATTGCCAACTTTTATTATTAGCACTTTTAGAACTCGAGACATTTTTTGGAATGGGAACATTATATTTCATAGAGACCTGTTTTAATTAAAGGCGGCAATGAAGAACCCCCTTATTTCATATCTTCTTTTTAGATCCATTTATATAACCTTAAGTTATTCCTCATTTTTTTTTCACAAGCTTTATTATCCTCTCCATTTGTACTGTTATTAACCTAGCAAATGAAGTAACTGAGCATTTTTAAGCGGTTTGTCCCTTCGTTATTTTAGAATAATTAAGAAATGAGAATATTATTAGAAGTATTTGACAAACTCTAGAATGGTCGGTTTATTTAACGAATAACTGTATTTACAACATTCAATTAATATCGGTTAAAATCAAATGAATGTTAAAAAATCTACAATAAGACCCGTAAACTTATTTATCCTATTCGCCCAAAATATATGAACTGGACGAATTTCGTGTATAACTTGATTGAATATATCAATTAAAGAGGATTATTTGAAAGGATCAGATAATAATATGTCACCCTTGCCCGATTTTATTAAATGTTGAAATTGTAGGAATAAATTTACATTTATTTTAACAATACATGCATAGTTAAATAATACAAATTAAACTTGAGTGTGGTTAATGATTAATGATTGATATGATTATAATTTTGGTTAATTAAAATGATATGAGAATATTATTAATAATTATATATATAAAAAGATATTTATGACGGGAGTTTCGTTTTAATCGTCAATAGTCCAACGTGATTCGCCTTTACTTTCATCACTAACATAACTAATCTTATCATTTGACAGAGATGTAACGGGGAATGGATGAGACGTCGAGGACGAAAGTGTATGTATCGATTGTGCTGACGGAATATTTAAAGTAGTTACATTCATTGTCGGACCATTAATATTAGTTGGTCTTTGTTTCATCCTATTCTTATAATTTTCAACTAAGGATAAAATTTAAAAAAGTTAAAAGTGATATTTCAAGGGAGCATTATTCTTCTTCTCTAAATACTTACTGATTTCTTGAAGTCCTCTATCAAAATTCGTTACTACTATAACCGCATAGATCAACGTTACCTATTAAAAAAATAAAAATTATTAACACAAGGGTTTTTTTTTTTAAAAAAAAAAAAAGAATGTCTTTTAATAAGTTTACAAACCATAGCGATTACCAAAAATACGCTTGCTATTAATTAATAAATTCCAACAAATTAAAATTCAATATTCAAAATTATGCATGCAGTACAACGAGATAATGTAACTTACTAAAAATTATTAAAAAGTATGATCCAAGTAGTAATAACATAATAGACGAATAAATTAATAGACAATAATCAACTATAATAAATATCCATAATACAATAAATGCTATCATCCCTTTCTTTGATTCTTGACTCACCTAAAAACAAAAATATATATATATATAACTTTCCCCTTTTTAATAAGTAATGCGAGGATATAAATGAAGATAAAGATTACTCACAGATCTATATGCAACAATTTGTAAGGCTAAAGCAAGCACAGTGGCCAATACATGATATATAATCAATATCCTTTTAACTTTGTCGATACCAAATATATGTATTGAATATATTATAGTAGGTATTATATATATTATCCAAAAAAACAAATTCAATTTGAGTAACATTATAAATATCAAATTATTCCTATAAATCCCTAAATAATTATCACATAAAAAGGAATTAGTAAATAAAAAAATCAATCTATTTTAAATCAAACAAATGATCAAATAACACTCACTCTGAATTTTAAAGTCACCACCAATTTTCTTATAAATACTCCAACCAAATTGTAGATACAATCTATATGTTATGAATATAGTTATTATCGAAAAGATTGACAATACTACTATTTGCGGCAAATCCACTTTGAATAAATCCATGCTGAAACCTTTCGTTAAACTGTTATCATTATTTATTAATTCCTGCGTTATTTCACATTTTTTTTGTTTTTGTATTCTGTCCACTCGAAACTTAACTTCGAGCAATTGAACCTTTTGACAAAAAAAAAAAAAGTGAATGAATTTTTTTTTTTAAACAAGTTGTTAAAACAGTCTGTCTCGTTACTACTTACCACGGTGTAAATCGCACTTCCAACATTTAAACCGGCAAGTGTAATGATTTGAATTATGTGTTCATGAAATATCTACATAAAAAAAATGGGGAAGAATAAAATAAATAATAATAAACGGTTGAACTCTATTCTTGTTCAACGTTAAAATTTCTTACCGCATTTACTCCGAAATAAATCAGATAGAATTGTAATATCATAAATATCGAACTTTGTATAAGCGAGAAAACGAATAAATAATCACTCGAACGAGGATCTTGATTTCTCGCCTCCTTATCACATTCATATAAATGTTTAAATCGACTATTATTATATAATTCATCATTTCGTTTTAATATCCTTAATTGAAAAATCATCACTAGAACAAATTGAATCCAAAGTATTATGGCGAATAATTTTGTCCATTTCGAAGAAGTTAATCTGTTCCACTTTAAAAGATAAAACGAAAAAAGAAAATAAAAAGGGATAAAAATAAAAGCAATTGAGAAATCAATTTTTTATTATTTTTATTTCTGATTCTTTTAATTCTTACGTACTTTTCTTTTCATATGTTCTTTACTTTCGTCAGTTATTAGAAAGCACATTTTTTAAAAATTATATTAATAAAATAAATAAAAAAAAGACTTTTTTTTTTAAAAAAAAAAAAAATTTAAAAAATTTCAATTCTAGGTATAACAGGAGATTTCTATATTTGATAAATGACGCCTACTTAACAATACTTTCAATGAAGTTCGTAATCTAATATAACGTCATTTGTGAATCATACGATATAATTTCAGACAATCATCTAACCAAAATTAATTTAAATGATCAATGCCTAAAAGGAGACTAATGGGCGTGAGCCGAACAAAAATCAAATTCGGGCTAATAATATGAACTTTTGTACACACATTGTGAATCGAATTTTGAAAATTTTGAAGTTTAATTTATGATTCTAATATACGAGGTATTTAAATATTTGTTTCTAACTTATTACTTGTGAAATCATTGCAAAAAACCAAGTTTGAAGTCACTTTATTAAGAAACATTCTAAATTTAAACAATTAATTAATTGAAGCACTATTCTGTATATGCCAGTCAAAAAATTACCAAGTCAAAAGGAAGTCAAATAATTTATAATTTTTTTTTAAAAAAAAATTTATCATGATGATTGTTGTCCTTCATCATCATCAATAACAATTGATTGGATATCTAAGATTTGTTCACATTTCATTTTATTGCTTGCGACTAAGAAAATAAAAAAAAAAAAATTTTAACATTTTAAAGTTGCGATTAAGATTAAATTAATTGGTTTTTTACTTACTTGCTTCTTTTAAACCTTTCCCGAAATCATTTTTAACATGCCAGGCACACATAAAAGAGGCAAATGACACACTAAAATACACGGAAGCTAAAGCAAAGGGGGAGATAAAAAGGTTGGTCCGTATTATCAAAAGATCTTTTTCATTTTTAAAATTACTTAAATTACTTACTATATAAACAAGAGAAATACCATCCATTTTCTAATATGTACATGACTCCAATAGCGCATAAAGAAATGTTATAAAATAAAACAATGATCCATAAATATATGAAATATAACATTTCGTGTACAGTTTCATTATCCATCTAGATCGAAAAGAAATTTTAAAACAAATTTCAAACTCTTCAAATGCATGACAATAATAATTATACTTACAGAAATACAAGCGATATGAGTTAATTTAATGGATAAAGCGGAAACAAACAAATATACCAAATTAACAAAAACTAACAAATAATTTTTGTTCATGATGAATTTTAATGAAGTATAAATGAAAAGTATAGAATGGACTGTTGAAAAGAAAGCGGTAAATTTTAATAATATCTTCAGTATATGTCTCCTTTTCAATAATGGCAAGAGGATTTCATCTTGACCAATTTTCTTTCGAAAATAATACTCTATACCAAATGACGGATATATTTTGAACGATAAATAGCTGGTTAACATCGCAAAACATGTATATGAGATAAAGTGTGGCAAATCGTTTTCTAATATTTTGGAATCAATTTGGGTTAAACATGCTTTCCTTGCAAATTCAACTGGAATCTTTACTTCAAACATTTGTATCTGTGATCGATGAATAGGATACGATGAATAAATGAAAATATGCCAATCAACAGTTTAGAAAACTTACCATTGTATACACGTATCCTCCGACATTCATTAAGGCATACGCACGAATTTGCAATACATCCTGGTTAAATATCTAAGGGAAAAAAAAAATGATTCTCGTGCGCGAATGATTCGTTAAAAGGTATCCAAAAATTCACTTACTGAATTAAATCCTAAATACGTTAAAAATGCCTGATATGCAACAAATAAATAATTTTCAAAAGAAAAGAAGTTAATATAATCTTCAACAAATCGCCTTCGATAAATTGGACAATGGTCAATTATAATATTTAAAGATTCATTTAAATTATAATTACGATGTGATAATCTAGATTGAAATAAGGTTATAACTATGAATTGTGATATTATTGCTATTGAAAAAAGATTTAATTGTAATAATAATTTGATTTTATCGAACTTTATAGAAAGAAGAGAGAAAAGATCAGCAAAAATCAAAAAGTAAAAAGATTCTGTGAAATATTCAATTAATACCTTTGATTTATAAATTTTTATCTTGTTAAAGGCCATCTTCTATTAATTTTGCTTTCCGGAAGTTCGAGTATTGTCTTAATGTATCGAGAGCGGTAATTTAAACATATATCAAAGAAAATTTATTTATTATTTTTAAAACAAGGGATCAAATAGTTCGTTATTTAATAAACATTCTGGAGTTGATGCATTTTATTTCAAAGTTGGGAATCCGAAAATCATTATTTTAATATTTTAATGAAAATGAAGAATGAGAAAGAACCTATATTAAGTGCGTTCTTCAATTTACATTTTGTGTAGTTACTACGAAATACGCATATAGTAAAATTTTGATTGATAACCTTTCTGTGAAACCAACAGATGAATTAACATTTGCTCGGGAATTAAAAAATTTTATTAAAAGAACGCTACATATTTCTTTTTTTTTTCCAAAAGAAATGATTTGTTCTCATAATGCTTTGGGAATTTAATCATTTGAAGACAAAGCTAGCTAAAAAGCAACAAAATTTAATTAAACATTTTAAGCTTGATCGGATGATTTTCATCATTTAAACAAGATCATTATTGCTTTCATTATAAACTCATTTTGTAATACTCAAATAATTGAAATGATTAATATGGTACTAAATATAGTGTTAATACTATTTTTTTTTTTTTAATGAAAAATCACCAAAATATTTTTATTAACGAAAAAAGATATATACATTAAAAAAAGCTATACTAAAAGAAACATAGTATTGAACTTTAAGATGAAAAAGAACAGCGCGAAATAAACAAAATTTATGTACAGGAATATGGAAGCCCGTTAAAATAAATAATATTTACAAAAAAAAAATAAATTTTCTTTGCACAAATAAAGCAACATTTGAAAATTTGTTTTTGGGCCTTTCCTTTTCAATTTTTTTAATATTTCTTCTTCGTTTCGTATTTGTACTTCGTTTCGTATTCGTCTTCGTATTTGTCTTCG
>CAJVPP010001636.1:0-18806 GCA_910592005.1 Funneliformis mosseae | reverse complement strand
TATATTGTATAAAAGAAATATATGCTATAGACGACATAGATGACATAGAAGACATATATGATTTCTTAGAGATCGACGTCATCCTTTAGATCATTCATCATCTATGTCTTCTTTCATATAACAATATTATTATTTGGCTAATTTATTTTTCATTCAGCTTTTATACATAAGCAGGCTCTTATTATTTCTGGTAATAACTGATTTCTAATCTTAATAATAATATTTTTAGTAACTAAAAATGCTTATTTAGATGTAATATTTATTGCTTAAATGGAGAAAAAATCTCACATAATATTACATAAATAGGAAATTCATTAGAATATATCTTCTACCATACAAGAGGATTAGTTCTCTTATTAACTGATAATTAAAGATATTAATTTAGTTTTTCAAATTCTATTATTAAAAAGAATCCTTTTCTATTAGCTAATTTTATACTTTCATTTTCTTATTGAAAACGTAAAAATATTGATATTAACTATTAGAAATATATTATTTATTTGTAACTAAAGATCTCTCTTTATATATTTTATAGATATTTTAAATATATTCAAGAGAGCTTATTCTTGAATCATTTAGAAAGAATATAAGTTTATTATAAGGGTCTAAAATAGTAAAAATAATTGAAAATTTATTTATAATTCTTTAATATTTTCTAATTTTCTAAAATATCAAATCTACTATATCATATTATGTGAAGTCTTTATTTTCTATATATTTAGTTAAATATGTCTGAATTCTTGAAAAAACAAAATGAGTCTCACTAATAGGATATAATAATACTGACAAATACTTGGTAACTTTTTCTAAAGGTTCAAGAAGTAAAAGCATTTCCTATTATAAAAGTAATGATAATATTTGAATATTATAAAATTAATATTATACAAAATTTAATATGGAAGCTGATCTAAGAAAATCAAAGTCTAATTCTAATAATTTATTAAGTTCAGACTTTGATTTTTTTAGATCAGCCCCATATTTTTTTTATTTATTTACTTTGATAACAGCTCAATCATCTTCATCTGAATAAAAAATATTAATATGTCAATTATTAGCTACTAATAAAACTAATATTAGTTCAAATGCTTTAACTATAGTAAGTAAAATTCTCTATATTAATAATAGGTTTAAGATATTGATTTTCTTTAAATCACATAAGAAATAAAGATTATCATATAGATAAGTTAAAATTTTAATATAATTCATTAATTTATGTGCCTTTATTATAAGATTATTAATAGTTTTAATCTATCTTTTACACTTAAATTTAGGATATACATGGTCTATCTATAATGTGAAAAATTATAACTGAAAATTCATCATTTAAAATTGAAGCAATGTCTTTTTCACAAATTAATATAATAGCCTTATTATCTTTATAAGTATAACAATCTTATTAGAAAAATTAAATTCTTCTAAGGTTTTCTTTATTTGTTATGCAATATTTGTATCAGAATAGCTGATTGTAAAAAATAATATCAAGAAGAAAGTTCTGAAGTTTTTAATCAGGATCTATATTAATAAATTGTAAGTTTTAAAAATGCTTTTTGATTAATTATAGATATTCACATATCTGCTATTAATGTGAACTTTTCTGTAATTTTTTGAAGCTCTTTGATAACTTTATCTCTTTTAGTTGTAAATGTATTGATAATTAAATTTATTAAAATAGAAAGATAATTTATGTCAGTCTGAAAATATATCGTGAATAAAAGAAATTGACAAATTCTCTAAAATAATAGTTTTTAATGATAATAAAAGGTTAGAGATCGCAAATCAACTAATCAATAAGATATTTAATATGAATTTTATTCATTATTATTAAAAGGATTAGCTTTTTTAGTTAAATTTTGATTTTTCGTAGATGTCTTTAATTAGTGTTTTTTAAGATATTTTCTTAAAGTACTAATACTTAATATAATTTTATATCTATTGTTACATATTTTAAAAGAATTGTATTCAGGAGCAGATGATAGATTCTTATCAAAGTATAGTTATATAGCATTTTCTAGTGTATCTAATATATCTAAATAACTAGTTTCTGAAGTATGCATGTATGAAAATTTGACTAACTAATTCATCAGAATCTATAGCATCTTCTCACGTCTTATACTCTTTAGGTTTATTTTCTTGTTCAAGATAAAGCTCTTCATCACTTAATATTCTTTTAGAATCATTCATTTTTGAAAATAAATTTTTAATTGATCTTTTAATTATCAAATTTTATTTATGATATCAGAAATTACACAAGAATTATTGATTCTTTTTTAAGCTAATCATCATATTTTTAAAAAAAAATAATGTTAATAACCTTTATCTATTTATTATTTATATTAAAATACTGCAAAAGGAATAATGATATTATGAGAAATTTTTATATGTTTTATTTTATATATAAAATAAGTTATACAAATTTAAATTGATTTTATTATTTTATTAAAATAATATTTAATATTGTAATTAATCAAAATTATGATTTCATAAATCCTTTTTTAAATAGAAACTTTAAGAATATTTATGAAATTAATTTAAGATCTATTTAAGAACTATTAGAAATCAATTTATTTAATTTTAGAAAAAATTTTAAATCTATTCAAATTTAATCTAGTAAATTAGTTTCAAATATTATCATCTGGTGATTCAAATAAGCATTATAGGTAAATATTCATCTAGAATTTATCTGCTTAAAAATATTATATATTAGTCCATAAAAGATTTTGAACTGATTTGAACTATTTTGTGAAATTGAATTACTCAGAACTAATTTTTTAGAACAGTTCTGCTCAGAGCTGATTCTTTTATTCATAAAAATTAGAATTAAACTGATAGAACTATTCTTATTCCTAACTAGATTACAGGATATTATCACTTTTATATAGAAAGCTTACTACAACTATAGAGCTTGCTACCCTCTATTTTTACTAACCTATTTTATAGAGTTCTATCCTATTAATAACTTCTGAAACTGTGATATCAGATTCTTTACATAAATGGTAATTTTATACTCATAATATCAAATTTACTTGAGAATTGAATCTAGCCTCTACCCTTAGTGAAAGCTTGATTGAATGATACTGTAATAATTAATATAGTTTATTATCACTATAGCTACCTAAAGGTAATATCTAATTTACTAATTATTGGTTAACCATTTTCTTACTTATGTAAGGATCCTTAAATTTAAAGATGTGAGATAGTATTCATTACAAATCTATCAGCAAAGGCCAAGTTTTTATCAATCTTTAGCTTTATTTGCATCTATATGTTCTTTAAATTCAGTATTTAGATATGATTAATATTATTTATCTAACTCATTTTAGATTTGATAAAATATCTAAACTATAGTTTTGCTAATTTTTTACTAAGGTTTTATTATAATTTTGCATTTTTATAAACTTTGATATAGTTTTACCTTTTTTAAAATTTCGCAAATTTTTTAATAAGATTTTAATATAATTTTGTTAAATTTTACCTTTTTCCATTTAGATAACTTGCAAAACCTCTAAATTTTATTCAGAAACTTTAGTTATAGATAAGCTTTTATTTCTTGTTAGAAATTTAAAATTATTTATCTTTATAGAGATATATAATAGAATTTTTATAGGATCCTAAAAATTATCTTATTAAAAATTCAATAGATATTTCGTTAAAATAAAATAATATATATGTCTACCCATCAGAGTTGGGATTTTTGACTTAAACACTTTAAATCTTATGAACTATAGTTGTTTGATTTGTAAGAAAATAATGTACAGCTGATCTTTTTTCAACATTGTTCACTATAATACATATAGATATATATAATATAAATTAGTATATTTTTGATCCTTATTAAAGTATATATGATATAATAAATAATACCACAAATTATCTGTAACTTTGTATAACTATTTATATAATAAATTAATTTTCACATATAAGAAATTAATTTTCAAAATATTTTAAATTTTTTCTCTTATAATATTTAGTAGAATAAGTTTTAGTAGAATAGTATTTTATGATATGAATACTTTGTAGTAGAAAAGAAAGAAACTACTATTACACTAGTTCTTTTAGATTGTGAGTAAATTACTTGTGATATCAAAGTTTAGCAGAAGATTTCCTTTACTTAGAAGAGTAAAAATAAAGATACAAGATAAAAGAAATAAGAGATAAATGAAATAAATTAAGTAAAATACATACAATTAATTATTTAACAAATAAAAATTAGTACTATTACTGTTAGCATATTTGTACTAAACAATTTATTTCTTTAAAATTTACTATAAAATAGGTTCACTCTTTTCTTTCTCTTTTATAAAACTACTCTTATTTATATAAAATATATTTTAATAATAATAATAAATTAAATAAAATAATAAAAATGAATATAAATAATAAAAATGAATGAATAATAAAATGAATTAAATATCATTAATGGATTAAATAGTAATTAGATTTCCTAATTTAGAAAATAAGAAATACAAATCATTTGTAATACAAATGCAAATCCTTTTATTATTAAACAAATTGATCATTCATTTTAATTTTTTGTAGATCTTTTTGCACATCATTTTTAGGTATAACACTACCAAAAAAAATTTTTTTGAATTAATATTAAATCTGGATTTATTTTACTAAAAAATAATATTTAACTTATAAAATAAAAAAATTTTTTTTAGTAGTTTCTTTCTTTTTTACTATAAAATACTTATATATATATTTGTTTTGAAGGAACAGATTATTTTTATTATATTTTGAGTGAAATAATATCTATATAAATGTTGCTAAATCTTAATAATAAGTAATTAAACAAAAAAAGGTATATATATTATCCCTAATATCTTTATAAATGTCAAGATCTTTAATATACATTTCACATATCCTAATTCTTTAATATAAAATTTTTGCATAAAATACTTTACAAATTTTTTCTATATTTTTTCAAATATGAATGTGAATTAAAGAGACGTTAAATATAATTATTTAAAAGGTATCTATAACATTTGTTTCTTTTATTCTCTATTAACATTAACTATATTAACTATATCTTCTGAACTATATTTTAAAATTTATAATTTTAATAATTGCTAATTAAGAATATATTACAATCATCTCAATCATTTATTAAGAAATAGAAGAAGATCTCTAAATTTTGCTGATTTAAGAAGGATTATAGATACTAAACCATAAGATTTACTAATAATCTATATGTTGAAGAACTTTCGCATCAATTAAAACTTCTCTAAATACTTTCTCAAGCTAATTATAAGATTTTATTAATATTTTCTTTTTACTAAATGATGATATTATGTGATTATAGAAATGAAGTTTAAAATGATAGTATATTCATTCTATTAGCCTGCAATAAAAGGAACTATTTCTTGAATCACATAGAGAATGTTTAAACTATACTTATATTTTATTCATTCCATTAGCTTTACCCTAAAAATTTCTCAATATATGAGAAAATAGTTAATTTATATTATAATCAACTTTTTATAAATGCATTCCCTTTGAGACTGAATATAAAGATGCATTTAAAAAAAGTATGTGTATTTATAGAATAATAAAAATCACATGATTTATATTTATATTTATATTTATAATATTATATTTATTATTAAAAATTAAAAAAAATTATAAAACTAAAATTATAATTACAAAATATTAATTTATAATAGTTTGTTGTATTGAATAAATTTTTTCTTTTTTTATAAATTTTTTAATTTTACCTATTAATTTTATTTGTTCACTTGCATTTTCATGTTAAAATAAAAATATATGTACAGTCTTTAAACTTTGCAATACTTTATTAATACAAATAAGTTATATTTTAACACTATTATCCATTTTATCCAAATTATTTTTATTTGGTTTTTTCTAAATAAATCTGCAATTTTTAAAAAATCAGAAATTTTACAAATTATATTTTCTTTAGAAATAATTAAAAATTCTTTTAATTACATCCTATTAAAAATATTAAGAGTTATAATTGCATTAATAAGTTCATTATTTAATATTAAATCATCTTCATAATTTTTATCCAGAAAAATATTATTAGAAAGGAATTTTGTATAATTCTAACAATATTAAATAGTTTTAGCTGTAATTTTATTTCAACTTTGAATAATAAATTGAATAGCTTACAAAATATTTATTTTCAAATCTTGTACAAGCTCACTAACTTTAACATATTTTAACATTTATTTAAATTAATAAAATTAAATATAATTACCTAATATAATAATGTTTATAATATTTTTTAAAAGCCATAATTATTCTAGTATCTATTGGTTAAAGCTTTAAAGTTATATTAAAAGGTAAAAAATAAATATTAATATAAGAAAGAATTAAATTTTCTAATATTTAATTTGAACAGTTATCAATTAAATAATAAAATATATTGTTTTTCATGTTTTTGACTAACTATATTATCAATTTCTAAAGTCATTCTTGAAAAAATATTAATAACATTCAAACTTTAGAATTATTCTAATAGATTATTAATAAATTATTAAAATTAATATTTTTAAATTATTTTGATTTTAAAAATTTATCAATTATTAAAGGTATTAATTTATGTAATCTATTAGAATTTATACACAAAGTAATTGAAAGTCATTCTTTATTTTTTTATATTCAAAAAGTTGTTATATTACTAATATTTTATCCAAAAATAAAATATAATTATATTACTATAAATATATTATTAGCATTTATATAAAAATATACAAAAAATTTTAAAAAAATACCAATAGAAAAATCTGGTTTCATTCATATTATAAATTCATTCAGAAGAAGATTCAGTATATTTACTCCTTAATAATGATAAGGATTTAGTAATAGCATTTTTGTCAGCAAAATCTGCTTCTCCTTAAAGCTTTATCTGATAAATACCATTACAATTTTTAAATTTTTGAAGCTAACCAGAAGAAAACTAAAATATTAAAAATTAAAATAAATTAATTAATTAAATTAAATAAATAAATATATTATATTATATAATAAAAATCTATATATGCTATATAATAATTAAATTTTATCTTATAAAGGTATTAAAGATAATAATAAATTATTATAATCAACTTTGTTAATTAAATTATAATTCTTTACAAATAATTAAAAAATAAAAAAAAAATAATAAATTTTCATTGGATTCATAATTAATTACTTAGCTAAAAAGAGATAATTCTTATTTATAAGTATTTTTACAATTATAAATTAATATTAGTTTTTGAATCATGTGAAACTAAAGATCAATCTCAATATATTCAGATATTTTTTTAATCACTACAAATTTATAAAATAGGTATTAGACATTTTATCAATAAATAAATTAATATATTATAAAATAAAAGAATAATGTAATAGAAAGCTTTGAAAATTCTAATGAAAAAATTTTTTTCTTGAGTTATGTTCAAAAGGTTTATTTTTGTATGATTTTATTATTTTGTAATAAGAAATTTTTAGAAAAGCATTTTATTACATAGAAGAGACAATTATCTGAAATATTTTGAAAAGAAAATTCAGAGTTATGGAGGTTGCTAAATTTAGTAAGAGAATTCTTATTTTAATTTAAGCTATATCATATAGGACAGTCAATAGAAAAGAGAAAAATTTACAAATTTTGAGTAATTTTAATTATTAAGCTATTTTTTTTATATGATCATAATCGTCAGAGTGAACTAAACATCCTGAATCTTTCAAAATTAGTGAACGTTCTAATAGGATAATGATCCTAAATATTAAACTAAGCTAAAGCCTATGGATTTGTGTATTTGCATAATTTCACATTTATGTACTATAATTTTACATTACATATGCATTACACTTTTAAGGCAATTTATCAATTTTTTGCATTTTTTATGTGATCTATTATGTATTGACCATTTAAAGAATAAATATTAATTGATCATCATGATTATCTATATTTTTTTTTTTCAAAATGGTTTTGGCATCTGAGAGATTATCAAAAAATTCTCAATTTAAAATTCATTTTCGTTTAAAAAATAAAAAATTATATAGTAAATTTTGTAATTATGTAGTTAATTATGAATATAAGTCTGTTATCAAAGCTCATATAAATTTACCAACTTATTTAAAAAAGAAAAGAGAAGTTGATGAGGGTACTGAAGCTTTACAAACAACTATTCCAAATATTTATCAATTTAAATTAGAAAAATAAGAAATAAATTTACATTTTGTTAAAGCATTCACTAAAGCTGATATTCTACTTGAAAAGATTGATAAACTTAAACCTTTTTTTTACAAAATATTGTAATAATGGTAAAATTTTTCATCTATATTTTATATTTATAATTTTTTTTTATTTTAAATATTTATATTAATATCAAAAATTAAAAATTAAAGGTGAAGCTGTTGTTAATGTAAATCATCTATGCGAAAGATATCTTTTAGCTATTTTTAAATTAGCAAAAAATATATTAATAAATGAATTAGCTAATTAAAGAATTTCTGTAACTATAGATGAAATAACAGATAGTTGTAGAAAAAATGTTCTTAATGTATTATTTAGTTATCAAAATAAAACTAATTTAGTAAATACCTTTTTTTTAGAAACTGTTAACAATACAACAATTGCATAAGCTTTTGTTAATACTATTCATTCTTACAATATTCCTTTTACCAATTTAATATTTTTTATTAGTGATAATGCATCATATATGAAAAAAGCTTATACTAATATCTTATTTCATTAATATCTACTTATTTGTTAGTAAAACTTGGGTGAATTTTGAACACTTTAAATTATTAGATATTGTAGTTAAACATATTAAAACATTATTTATATACTTAAAGAAGATGAAGAGAATATTTAATTTCAAAATCTGTTCTTTAAATACAAATAAAAGTTTATTTGATGAAGAAAGTACACAAGATTTATTTGTTAATTTACCTCCTTTATCTATTAAAACTAGATGGAATTCTTAGTTTAAATTTTTAATTTAGATGAAAAATTATTATCAATATATGATTACATTTTTTATTGAAAAATCTGTAGAAAAAAATTCTAATGTTATTAAAGAATTAAAAAAGATTTTTCAAAATCAAAGTCAAAGTTTTTATATAGATATTTTAATCAAATTTATTTCATTTAATACATAAAGGTAAATATTAAAAATATTTTTTATTATTTTATTATTAATAAAATATAAAAATTAAAGTTTTAAATATTTTTTAGATTAGTATTGGATCTTGAATTTTTTAAAATAAGAAATTCGGCTGTTGCTCCTTTTGTTTTTTCAAGAATTGAACAAATAAGAGCATTTTTGCAAAATGAAATAAATAACCCATTAATTAGTGTAGAAATAATACAACTATTATCTCAGAATTATTAAAATTATGAATATTTTAATCCAATTTTTTCTGAAGCTTTTAAATTAGCATTGAAAAAATTTGAAAAACATATAGATTCTCATTCTGCTTTATTATTATTCAATGCAATTCAATGTTTTAACCCTCAATCTATTCAATCATCTCAAAATAAACATATTTTAACTGATTATAATCTAATTCCAGAATTTCAAAATCCTTCTAATTCTATTATAACTGAATGGGCAATTTATTGTGGTTTGGTAGAAATTTTTGAGGAGGGTGATTTGAATTTAAATCAATACAGTCAACTCTTGATATAGCGAACTCTTGATATAACGAATTTTTTGAACAAATATAATAAAAATACTCATGTTATAGCGAATTGGCCAATCAAATCTCTTAAAATCTTCACTATAACCTTATAGCGAAGTTGAGGTCTAGGACATAGAGTTCGTTATAACAAGAGTTGACTGTATTTGAGGATTTATTACATAAAAAATTTCCACTCCAAAAGCCTAAATTCTTGGAAAGATTACATCTAGATAGTTATAATGAAGAATTAGGCTTAGTTTTTGAATATAGTGGTAGCCAACATTATCAAATTGTCCTTTTTTTTCACCTACTAGGGCAGATGAATCTAGATACACAAATCTGGCGTGATTGAAAAAAGAGGACGCTATGCTACAAGGAAGGAGTAATTCTTATAACTATACCCTACTGCTTAGAAACTTTTATAAGGAGTGCCTTGTACGCATTTGGTTATCTTCTAATACCCACTTAGGAGACAACATAGGCTCTTCTTTAATATGCATTAATTATTCTTTTACAAAGGGACGCTGAGATTCTGAATTATCTAAATAATATAAAACAGGCATTGGAAGGTTTCTTCTAACAACAATTCTCTGGATCTTATGTAGGCTGGGAGATTATATCAGATCTGTTATTCTGCATCATTCAAAAGGATCATTTTCTCACTCTCCAAGAGTGAGCAAAAATCGGATAGTAGTACCCTTTGGTAATTGTGGTTCATCAACACCTATTGAACGATTATATTTTACTAATGGTTTGGAATATATCCGCTTAAGTTTTGTGGCGTCATTAGGACTCATCCCAATCAATTGAGTTAGGCTATTATTCATATTATCAACAATTTTTCTTGCAAACTGCTCACATTCTTTATAGCACTTGCCAGTAAGTAGGAGAAACTCTATCGAATACTGATTTTTAAAAACTCTATATTCGAATATTCTAGCATAACGATCAATTATTGCGAAACTTGTATGTCTGAAACGTGCTATAATTCTTCAGATCTCAACGCCATGTTTATTTATTAATAAAGTCATATATTCCATAAACTCAGTGTCCTTATTACATTGCATTTTTCGAGGCCAGTTAAGAGGTTTATCAGGATTATCATATATACTCTTAAATGCTTCCGCAACTTCCTTACTGCTATTTGATGTTAAAAAAATAAAATCTTTATATTTAGTCATGCAGTCTATAACTAATAGTACATAGTAATATATTGGAAGGCCACCGCCATCATCTAGTAAATTTGTATTTACATCTTCATCATGTGGTATTTCAATTAAATCACATTGGTGCACAGTATTTGGTTTTGTGATTTTAAAGTAACTGATATAAGGTATATGCTTTGGTGAAGGATGAAAAATTTGATATATTGCCTGCCTATCAAGCCATTTTTTTACATCAGTAAGGCTGTAGCCAACTTTTTTACAAGCATCCCACAATCTCTTAATATTTTGGTAAAGACTCTCAGGATGATAATACAGCTTCTGTAAAGCAAGATGCCAGTCTAGATCATAAGTTTTCTGGGGATCAATAAAAATCGTAGGCTTTTGTTTTGCTATAAGTTGATTTAAGTCTCGAGCTTTTTGAGGATTGATATAAATAACTGGTCTTTTGGCTTAACGCTCTCCCATTCTCTTTTATAATCACGAAAAAAAAAAATGTCATTTCGCAGACTTCACCCAAGGCAGAAAAGAACGTATAAAGAATATAAAGCTAAGCTAAAGAAGGAGAACTTTCATCTTCATAATGAATTGCAGACAGAGGTGGATATTAATTGCCAGAATGAGAGACAAATTAATCAGTTAGAGCGAGATTATTTCCAGTGTGAGCAAGAAATTCAAGATCTCAATAGAGAGATAGAGCGCCTTGAAAATGCTTCAAAAGAAGAGATAGTAGAGTTAAAATCTGAAATATCTAGCCTAAAAAGTCAGCTATATCAAGCTAGGAAGGATGTGCGAGATAAAGAAAAGTATATCTCTACCTTAGAAAAGCAGTTAGTAGAATCTGAGGAGCAGGTTGAAAATCTGCAATATAGGATCAGGACTATCTCATCACAAAAAAATTCTTCAGAGTAGAGTAATTCTTTAGACTTGTATAATTCTGATAATAATATGGCCACAATTACTGAGCTAGCAAATGCTATAGATAGTTATCTGGATAATCTAACAATGGGTAGAGAAATCTTAGCAGATCAAATAAAAAGGGCAACAAGGCAGATACGCTGAAAAGAAAATAATTTGCAACAGGATATATTTCAAGAGCAACAAAGGCGCTATAATGCAGAAGCTGAACGTGATAATAAAATTATACAAAGGTAACTTGCTGAAGGGGTAGAACAAAGGGCTATTGCTGATCTTCATCAATATCAAACTAATGCTCAAAACCTGGTAAATAGAATGATAGGTGATATAGTAAGAAAGCAAACCTGTATAGGTGAACTGATATAAGAAAAGTTTGCCTTACAATTACTATATCAGCGAAATGCTCATCACTTACAGTGAAGTAGAAGGGATATAGGTTTATTAAAGTATAATCGAGATAGGCTCTATGAGCGATATGCAGGAATACTGCAACCATTTTTTGACTAGGGTGATGATATTTCTGATTTTTTAGCGAAACAAAGATTATATTTGCAAACCAAGGGGTAGATCCAGCAGATAATATAGGAGGTCCACCCATAGAAAGAGAAGTAGCTATAGGATATTTAAGAGGCTATATGAGAGGAAGAGCTCTAGAATGGTTTGACGAAGAGATTATTACAAAGCAGAATTAGGAATTAGCGAACTTACTTGATAATACAGGACAGGCTAACTTAGTAGCTATAAACGGGTGAAATGCAAGTCAAATAGGAAATCAAGCATTGAATGAAGCCTTTGGTCAGCCTGGAAATATAATAGTCAAGTTAAGAGCTGTAGAAGACTTTTGAAATGAAGATTGGTGTATAGCGAGTGGTCGTCCTACTAATATTGCTATTAATGCATCAAATGCTAACAATAGTACTACAATAGTTGTAACTGGTATTCATTTTGGTCAAGCCATATGGTGGCTAAAAACACATTTTCCTACAGTGAAAGAGGAGCTTCAGGATTTGATATATGGAACAATCAGAAAGGAGAACATGATTATAGATGAATTGTATAGAAAATTATTACGAATAGGAAGATGAGCTAACTATAAATCTGAAGAATTACGTAGAAAGTTCTTAAATGCTCTTCCACTCCCATGGCTTGAAAAAGCTGAGGATATTGGTGAACATTTGCCATTAGATGAATTAGCTAAAAAGCTTTATGAGATAGAGTTACGTTGAATAGCAAGACATAAAAGAGATAGAATACCCGATCCCCTAGTATCTAATCGAGCATCTCAAGAAATATATGAACCCTTGCCTATTTCAGCTCCTCAACAGCAAGGGATTTCCTTGGCAGATATACAAAAAATATTCCAAGATGCATTAGCATAATAAAAACTGAAAATCAGGCATTAGTAAAGAAAGTTACAGAATTAAAATCTTAAATGACTCAACAAGCGCAAGTATCTGCTTCACAATCTGTTGAACCAGTTAGACAGCTGAGAGGTCCACTATCTTTATTGAAAACAGAGGAAGGTCTCAAGAATTATTATGTAGCTGAATACTTAAAAGAAGTAGGTCTACTTAATAAGGCAGATTTAGACTTAAATTATCCTGTAAAACCTTTTCAAAGACCTCGTCTACAGCGAAATAATAATTCTACTAGAATTGATAGGATAGAAGAAAGACTTGAAGAAACTCGGAATAATGTAAATCAGTTAGCTGATCTATTTCAAAAAAAAGCTTACATACAAAAATGTGGAATTTGTGAAGAAATGGACTATAGCAAAGGAAGTTGTTCAAAAAGACTGATAGTTCAATCTAATTTTACTTGGTCATATTTTATGTCTCTTAAACTAATAGTTCCTCCTGATTCAGATGGTGAGTAAAATTATGAAGATGGTTATAATGAGAACAATAATATGTGGACTGGATATGATCCACTGGTAAAAAAAAAACAGGTACCAGTAAATGAAAAGTTGTTCACAGAATTCAGCCAGCCTGAAACATATGACAAGCTATTGCCAAAGCTTTCACCAGCTATGCGAAAAAGTGTCAGTCATATACAGTTCAGAAAAAGGAATCAGATGAGTGGTTTTTATCATTACAATATCTGAATGCTAAAATAAATGATTTAACAATCTCTAATTCTTTTTTAGATAATGCGAGCGAGTTTGAAAGAGTGAATGATGTAACAATTAATACCCTTAGGTGGAAAACTGATAAGCCATCTGACTTCACAATAAAAGGTAACTCCAAATACATTACTGAATCATTGAGATGGTTTACAGATATACCAATCAGTATAAAGGATAAGGATGGTAAAACCGTTACAGCTACTGGAAATTTTACTCATATTGATAATGGAGAATCTGAACCAATGTTATATTTAGGTATGATATGGATTAGAAAAGTTCAAGGTGTCCTTAACCTAAATAAAATCAATTTTGAATGAAGTTACATGGGAAAACTTACATTATCCCAACTTTTAGCAAAGCTTCAGAAGTTGAAAATCCGCCCAAAAAGAAGCAAAACCAAGTATTTACTAACTCCTCTAGCCCAACTAGTGAGGAGGACTTAAAAAAAAGTGCGTAAATTATGCAAGACTTGAAGAGCAACTATTAAAAACTGAGAGATAGCTTGACATAGCTTTATACTAGCCTTTTTTTTCTGACTAACTTTATCTTTTTGCCCATTAGTTACTATATTCAGACTATTAGAATTTATATGGAAATTTGAACTATTCTTATTATCTGCATGATGCTCCGTATGAATAATCCCATCTTCTTGAGTAGAGGAAGAAGTATTGTGTGAAGATTTCTGATTATTTTCTGAAATCTGATCAGAGATGCTAATAGATTTTATGATTCTACGCCATTTCTCAGTAGGTTCAGGAAGCCTCTGATTATCAATTATTTTTTGATATGTCATCGATCCTATACGATATTTTTTACACATAATACGCTAAGAATCTAGAATATTATTCTGAGCATTTCTAATTTCTTCGATAACTTCAAGTGACAAGCGTCTGGCATCTGATCTAAGAAATTTACGAGTATGAGTTATTTGTTTTTTGCTTATAGTTTGTTAGTATTAAATCTATATGATACTAATAAAAAACTTGTAGAAAATTTATTTGATATTGGTCTACCATTAGTCTAATATTGGTCTTATATTAGTTTGATACATATTCAAAACTCGCTTTTCTTATCACGTAGCTTGCTATAATCTTAATCTAAATAAAAATAGGTTTAAGATATATACAGTTTACATATCATATTCGTTTTAAACTGATTTATTATCAATTTTTTATTGGTTTGATATCAGTTTGATTCTAAATCCTTTCTTCATCTTCAAAGAAAAAAAAATATAAAATCTTTGCTTTTAAATAAGTTCGTATGGCTAATGTACAATATATACACTGAAAGATATAAATGATAGGGTACTTGGCAATAAACTTAGAGATTCACCATTTAATCGATATCCACCTAGCTGAATTGAACTTGAAAATCAATTTGCTTGTATAAAACGTGACCTAAATATTGCTTTAAGCTCAAGTATTCAGCTTAGAACTAGAAATAGTCTCTTAATAAAAAATAATGAGAGTTTTTTAGAGTGTGTATGTCAGCTTGAAGATAAAGTGAGAGAGTTCAAAAATCAGATCACTTATAAAGATATTTCTTTCGCAAAAGTTGAGAATGAGATCATTATAAAATTGGAAAAGATACAAGCCCTCTAATTAGAAATAAAAGAGTTGGAGATAAAGTATTTATTAGCCTAGAAAGACTTATCAGAAATGGATTCTTTTAGATGGGAATTAGCGCAGATTAGGCAAAATGTTAAGCTAAATAATATTGACTTAGATCTGAAGGAAGATGAATTAAGTGAGAAAAAGGGCGGTTGAGAGATGAATTAACTACAACACGAATAGAATTGATGGATAAAAAAGAAGAATTAATGCAGATGAAGAATAATTTGTCTTCAGCATAAAAGGCATTAATAGAAAAAGACTCCTTCCTTCAAGAAGCTAATGATTATTTAGCCAAGCAGACTCCTAAAACATCCAGCGAGTCTGAAGTGCTTGGAGGTGTTAGCGAACTGGAGAAAGGTAATGAAATCACTAGCCTCAAAACAACCTCAGAATCACTTTATTCCTTATTTTTTCAGTATGCATTCATCTTCGTAATAGTATTACTAATCATATACATCCTATGGCGCATATTCTCTTGTCTATATTCGAATAAAGAAAAAAATATTCTAATCTATAAAATACCCTTAAATAGAAATCAAAATTATGGATTCCCAATCTGATACGGAGAAAAACTAAAAGAAAGAATTAACATCTATGAAACTTTACCTTATTGACATGGATGAGACCACAAAGTATGAATCATCTTGAATTCAGCTATCTTTCAAAGGTTTGTCCTATCTATATCTAATTGATAAGGGGTCATCAGATGGTCTTCGAATATCAATAACCACAAAGTGTTTTTTTATTATCTTATAAATTTTTTTTGCTAGAGGCTCATAATCATCATATATATCTTTAAGAATTCGCTTTATACTATTTAATGTTTCACATCCACGATGCAATAAAATATATTTAAGATTTGCGCATATATTTGAATGGATTTCATAAAAACGTTGGGCTATATAAATTGAATTAATTCCATTATATCTGCCTGATCTAAAGAAAGGGACAATTTTTAACTGAGTTGCCAAAGGTTCTCTGGCAAGATCATCAAAGACTATAACAGTAAATCAGCCAGTTCTTTTGAAAGATACAATATCAGGTAGTTCTTCAAGCATGATTAGCTTGAATCTCACATTTTCATACTATGGAGCTTGCTTATTCATGGCTATAAATTCATAAAAACATTGTACTGCTTCCCATAGCTCTTCATCTTGATGTTACGTAACAATAATTAGATCATCACATGGAATATACCTTTCACCAAAATTTTTGCTCCCACATTTTGGTACTTTATAATTACGCTTTTTATCAGATATTCATGGATATATTTTTGGATATTTACTTCCTAGAAACAGATGTATTACTATGCTCGTCTTTCCAGACTCAAAGGTGCCTGCGACTAACAATCTAAATAGATGCTTCAAAGCATAGATATTCCCTTAAAAGATGTAGAATTATCTGGTTTGCAAAGACTGTAATACTCCATTAGTGTTCAATTTGATATAAAACAGAATCTGAAAAGATGATTATTAAAAATATCCTAATACTAACCAATAATGACTAATAAATTATCTTTGAACGATGCAATAAAAATAGCCGAATCTCGTAAAGAAAAATGTCTCTCTAAAGAGTATATGAATTGTGAAACTCCAATACTTTGAGAATATAATAAAAATCATCGATAGACTGCACAATTTTGTAATATCAAAAACTGTCATTTATGGTATCCTCATTGCGCAAATAAAAAACTTAGTATTGCAGTAGCCAAAGAACTAGCACATGCTAAAAATGGAAAATGTATTTCTGAAAACTATATTAATAATAATTTACTCTCTTATGGAAATGTGAAAATGGGCATCAATTTCATACCTCTCTTGTACATGTTAAAAACAAGAGTACTTGATATTACGAATGTAAGAAACTTGAGCTTGAATTTGCTCAAAATCTTGCACATAGAAAAGGAGGTGTTTGTCTTTCTAATTCTTACTGCAATAAACGTAGTCAATTATCTTGGAGTTGTTCTGAAGAGTATTCATGGCTTGCCAAAATTGGCGATATAAAAAGAGGTACTTGGTGTCCACATTGTCGTTGCAAATCTGAAAGACTTGGTATTGAATGTGCCAAAGAATTAGCATAAAGTAAAAATGGAGAGTGTTTATCTATTACATATATCAACACTAAAACACATTTGCTCTGAAAATGTAATAAAAATCATACTTGGTATAGCACTTTTGCTAGTATAAAGTATAGTAACTCTTGGTGTCCCTATTGCTCTAGCATAAAACTTGGAATTTCAGAAGCTAAAGCTATAGCATATAGTCAAGGTAAAGATTGTTTAACAGATTCTTATGTTAATTGTAATGGTCAGTTACTCTGGCAATGCAGTAAAAATCATCAATAGTATGCTAGACTTTCTTATGTAAAAAATAATAATACATGGTGTTCCTACTGCTCAAAATATAAAAGAGAAAATTTGTGTCGAGAGATTGTGTCAAAATATCTTGGACTACTATCTAAGATATGTCAACCTGATTTTCTTAAAACTTTAGATCACCCAACTGAATTAGAACTTGACATTTATTACTCACAATATGAATTTGCAACCGAAATACAAGGAGAACAATACGAAAAATATATAGAGTTCTTTCATAGAGGCGATCCTAATAATTTTATCAAATAGCAAGAGCGGGATCAACTTAAGAAAGAATTATGCAAAAAGAATCAGATTACCCAAAGGTATGTTTAGTATTATGAAAACCCATATGTAGTTATTCCTAAGCATCTTCAAGAATTGGGCCTCATTGAATAAACTCAAAACTTTAAATGCTTTATGATTATTACATACCCATTTTTTTCCAATACACACACCCCACACCACACCATAGACTATTTAGAAAATTATAAGCATAAAATTTTATTTAATTTCAATATGAATACATATAATGCGTCATTATTCAATTAAATCTAAACCACTTATTTAAATGTTTTTGCTAATTAAATTTAGCTATAGAAATTCTCATTTTAACATTTATTCCAATTCTTGTAATTGTGGTATTTGGCCGAAAATATCATTTTTAAGAAATACATAGGGTTGCCTACAGGGTTTGTAATGCTAAATATTGTTAAGAATATCGTAACCAATTACACCACATATGATACCAGCTGGATTACTTTGCCATGAATGAATTTCCTTTGTTCTAACCCAACTAGACCAGTTGATCCCATCATCTAAGCAAATGTACCAATCTCTTGAAGCCTGAAACATTTTTGCGCCAGCACCATATCTATCAGCTCTACTAGAATTTGGACTCCAACTATTTTAAGCACTACAGTAGTAGTCATAAGTATCCGACCGCTAATATTTTCTAAAATCAAGTAATAACATCCATTAAAATTTTCCAAAATTTAAGTTCA
>CAJVPP010001635.1:0-18810 GCA_910592005.1 Funneliformis mosseae | reverse complement strand
AAGTAATTATTTTATATTTTCAAAGAAATTACAAATTTAAGGAAATAAAAATTAATATTTTAATTTTCATTTAAAATTAAATCAGCTTTTCTTTTAGGATCTCAATCTTTTTTAACACTATTATTATTTTAAATGCTAATTATCTCATTATTATTACTATTAGTAACATTATCAGTATGAAGATTTAATAATTCTTCAATATTAAGTATTTCTTTCTTAGAAATTGGAAAAATATTTTATTTTACTTTATTAATAAATTCTTCTTTCAAGTTTTCATTATCATAAAGATTTGCATTATATAATATTTTATTTAAATTTTCAATGGTCTTATTAATAAAAAAATAAGATAATTCATTTTTTGAGTTTGTAAGATTAAAAGCAGAAAGTTTTTACATATTTTTGATTTTGTTTAATGAAAGTTACATATAATAATTATCATAATACTATCCTAATGTTGACCAAATCCTTTCACAACCAGATGTATATAGTATTATTGCAAATAACTTATTAGCTAATTAATAAATATGATTCTCATTTTTTGAAAAATTTTTCTCAATAGAAAACTATCAGGTAGAATAAGATTTATTATTATCAAAAATATATCAAACAGTGCAATGAGATATTGATAATTTCTTATTTGAGTCATTAATACTTTTTTTTTTTTAAAGTTTTATTTATTTTTTCATAATATTTATCTACTGTAAAAAGAATTCGTTAAAATATTCTTCTTACCTAAACTAAATCTATAAATAAATTATAATTATTTAATTATTATATAATATTTAATTTTTTAATAAAAAAAAATAAATAAATTATTTAATTTACCTTTATATCGAAGATGTAAAAAAGCATAAAATATAAGTATTATTATAATTATTGACAAAAAGTATAATAATCATTTTTAGGAAGATTTTTTATAGCTACTCCTAAATAAGCTAACCAATAAAACAATCTGCTAATGAACAATCTTGTAATTTAAAAGTAGATATAATTAATTTAACTGAACAAAGTATGAATGCTAAAGCAAGCAAATTATCAAAAAATGCTCTTATGCATAATATTAATTGTACTGAAATATTTAAACTTCCACATGATTATAAAGAGTCTATAAAATAAGATAAATAAAATTAATTTAAAATTTAAAATTATTAAATATAATTAAATTATTTATTACTTACAGTATTTAATGGTATTTTATGTCTTATAATAAAAAATACATAATTATACATTATATACTAATGCATTTCTACCTATCATTTAAGATCTCCACTTTTAATTAAATTTTTCTCAGCTAGTTTTTAAGAGTATTACCTATAATATAATTTAAATTAATAATATTAATAAAAGAATTTATTTATTAAAATAATAAATAAAATTAAATAATAATAAATTTTTATTTACATACCTGTAAAATAACATTTTTTAAAATAAGTAATTAAAGTAATATAGCATTTTAAATATTTTATCTGCAAATGGAGTATTACAAATATCTTTTAAAATTAGATTAATAGTATGTATTATACATCTAATATTTAAAATGCTTGAATATTATTTATAATAATAATTTGTCATATAGCTTGAATATTAGGATCAGCATCTGTTACAATAGTAGATATTTTTTTTGAACTAACTTTTTTTAAAATTAAATCTATTTTTTTTGCAAATAGTTCTTTAGTATGCCTTTTATTAGATAAGTTTTAAAGACTTCATAAATATTGACAATGATCAGATTTATATAAAATAAAATTTCAAATTAATTCATTAGAAGGATTACTCTATCTATCATAAGCTAAATTATTAATTAATTATAATTTTTAGAATTTAATTTTATAAAAATATAAAAATAAAAAAATAAAAAAAAAACTTATCTAATGTTAGATTCTTAGAATTTTTTAATTATTTAATTATTTCTTGATTAATAAAAGCTATTTTTTATGTTAAATGTCATTCAAAAAGAATATTTTTTGATAGAAGATTATATGCTAAACATAAAGTTTTAATAGTTTAATAAAGAATAAATTTTCAATAATGTGAAAAGAAATTTTATAAATAATAAATACTTTTAAATAATATGTTTATCTCTTTAATATATTTAGATATAAGTTTAGTACTTTTAATATAATTAGAAAGTTTTATTTGAGTTAGCTGAAATAGTTGGTAATCAAATTTTCATTTTTTTTTCATTTTTTTAAAGAAGTCTCACTAGTTTTACCCGCTTTCATTGCTAAATGTTTTAAAAAAAGTCACAAATTTCTGCTAAAACTTTTACATACAAATTTTTTAAGTAGTTTTTAAGAGTTACTAGTGAGCTTTTATACTAAAAGACTCTATAAAAATTACATATTGTGTTTTAATAACCTTTTAAAATTTGCTTTTTTTATTGAATATATATTTTTCAAACTATTGATTTAGATTTTCCACTAACTTTCATTTAAATAATGAAATATCATCAATTAAAATACTTAAATTAGCCATTATTTTGTAAGATGTGAATGTATTAATATTTGTTTTACTAATAATATTATATATTTAATTTTTACGTAAATAATTAAGTTTCAGAGAATTTCAATTAATTCTGATTGAATTTCTGATTTGAATAGTATCAGATTCAATCGAACATTTTAAAAATTTTTTGTTAAGCGTAATTAATATTGCCTAGATTTCAGATTCAGATTGGACGTAATTATTAGGTTTCACCTAAACCTTTAATTATTTTACAATTATTTCTTTTAGATTTTCTATATAAATTATAAATATTTATTTACAAATAATATTATATTAAAATTTTACATTTAATATAAGTAATTGACATAAATTTATATAATACCTTATTTTTTATAAAATTAATATTTTATTAAATTTAAATACAGTGCAATAAGAAAGTTTTTAAACAACTTAAAACGTTAATAATTTCAAAATAACTATGCTAAATCACGTGAAAATAATTTGTTAGAAAGCCAAAAAATCAAAGTTTTATTTATTTTTATTTACGAAAATTTAATATGAAATACATTTCCTATTTTTTCAATTACAAATCTACAATGTTTCTTCATTGATCCTACTAAATTCACTAGAATGTTTTCTGGAATTTTTTCCCATTCCTTCTTCATAAATCATTCTAATTTATTTAAATTTTTTGGCCACTATTTTTCAACATTTTTCTTGGTAATACTTCATAAATTTTCTATAGGATTTAAATCAGAACTATTAAAAGGCTAATCTATTACTATCAGGGCATTTTTTTTTAGAAATACTTTAGCCACTTTACTTTTATACTTAAGATTATTGTCATATTAAAACTGCCAATAATTTCCAAGCTTTTTTTTAATTTTAGAAAAGTGTTTTTTTAAAATTTCAATATAAAATAAACCATCCATTATCCTTTGAAAATAAAAAGACTTATCCTTTTTTTACTAAAACCATTCTAAGTTAAAATTTTTTTTATCTTTTAGAATTTATCATATTGGCTATTTACTTTTATACCAATATTTTACTATATTTCTAAACAACTGAAAAGTTATTTCATCAGAAAATACTGTTTAATTCTAATTATTATTGAGGTATTTTTTCATCCATTTTACACATTTTTACATGTACTCTTTAATAAGCATAGATGTTACTACTACTCGATTTTTTTGTAGCTAAGTTAGCTTAAATGATTCTAAACAATTACATGAGAGACCTGAACTTTTTTTTTTAATAATTTAGTAGCTAGTGCTTTTGATGATATTACAGGATTCTTTTTTACTTTTTAGACTAATATTTTAGAGTTTTCAGAAAAGATTTTTGAAGGGTAACCACTACGCTTTCAGTAAGTTATGCTTTCATTTTTTTAGTTTGAAAATATTATAGTATATAATAGATCTTAGAAGATCTGTTTATTTTCTAATTTCCTTTACATTTTGTATTCTTCTATCCCATAATTGTTGGATAACTTTTATATGTACGTCTTAATAAATATTCATATTTCATTTGATTCTAAAAAAAATGTGGTAATAAGTTCAACATGCTATAAAAAAAAAAGATTGATTCGATAATCAATAAATACTATTTTAGTTACCAAAATTCTAACTTAAAATAGAAAATTTATGCAGATCTAATTTAGTCACAGAAAATTATCTAAAGATTTTCTTAATGCACTGTATATTTATAATTATAATAAAAATATATAAATTAATAATACTTAATAAAATTATTTTTACTAATCTTAAATTTTGAATTTTATTAAATATTAATTTTTTAAATATTAATTTTATATTTAAGAAATATTATAAATATAAATCAAATTAATAAAAAATTAATTAAAATTTCTAATACTTTTTAACTTATTATAAAATTTAAAATTTTAAAAATTAATAAAAAAAATTTTTAATATATTTATTAATATAATATACTATACATATAAATCTATTAATTTTATATTAAATAATTAATATTTAATCAAATTATTATTTATTTTAATGGAAATTGCTAAACATCGCCTGAGTAATTGTCGCCTAGGTGATCGTCATCTGGGTGATCATCACCTGGGTTTTTTTGAATGTTACATGATGTATAATATATAAATATAACTATTGTCTATTAACAATTATTATTATTAGAAATGCAGGACCATTCAGAAGCTGATTCTATAGCAGAAGCAAAACCAGTCAGAGGCTCTTCACCTAATCATATAGATTTAGTACTTACGGTCCCCACTTTTAGATAATGAAACTGTTTAAGAATATAGCCGAGATCTATAAACTCTCACGTGTAACTAAAAATGCGTCACAATACTAATGTATCATGTATTACACAGTATTTAGCATACAGCATGCCCAAAATAAACAAACTCCTATCTTACCTAATCACTTTTTATAAATAGATCAAATGGATAATGTGCATAATAAGCACCACCTTTTTGAGGTGTACTCTTCAGAAGAAGAGATAGATGATATTAATGAACTACAAGATAAATATGAATATGAAAGTGTGTCTAACAAAGAAGAATATTCATTATTTGGTATTGAGACTGGAGATGTGTTTGAAAGCTGGGATTTGGCTGAGAAACAAGTTCAAAGCTTTGCAAAAAATACTGGCTTTGAAGTGAAGAAATTTCAGCTTGAAAAAAACAAAGAAGGTGAGATTGTACATCGAACCTTCAAGTGTAAGTTTCAGGAGTATATCATGCACAGAAGAAAGCTGATATAGAAGATACCTGTGAGCGTAAAAATGTAAAATCGAATTGTCTTTAGACAATTAACCTTTAGCTTATTGGTAGCCTCATATATATTACCTTATTATACAATGAACATAACCACTTTCTTGTTGAAAAGGAAAATTTAGTATCAAATCATCATCTTAGTCCAGAAATTCTTGAAGAGATTGAATTTCTCATAAATATTGGCTGTGGAATGGGTCCAATTATCCTCGCACTTCAAAAACATTTTTTTGAAATAGTAATATACCCAAAATATGTATATAATGCAATTTGTCACATTCAGAATAGTCAGAATAAATCGAAAATAGATGCTACTGAAACATTTAAAAAATTAATGAAATTACAACGTGAGGAACATGAATGATTTGTTAAAGTGAGGCTGGAAGGCGAAAATAACCATCTTACAGGCCTGTGTTGGATGAGACCATCGCAGATTGAACTCTAACGCAGGTTTTATGATATTGTGATCAATGATAATACATCACAAACAAATAAATATCGAATGTACCTGTCCCTTATCATAATAGTAGATAATCATGCACGCTTGCGTATGATTGCAACTGCCATTGTATCAGACGAAACTAAAGAAACCTATCAGTAGATTCTGGAATGTTTACTGTCTGCCACAGACAATCTTGCGCTAAACGTTTTATTCACTGATGCAGACCCTGCGATGGTTTCAGCTATTCATGAAACATTACCATCAATAAAGCATAATTACTATATCTAGCACCTTCGCAAAAACCTTGACAAAAATCTGAGAAGTCAGCTCTATAAAAATTACAATGAATTAGTAAAAGTGTAGAATAAATGCTGGAATTCCTTCTCAGAAAATGAATTTCAAAAACGATGGTATAAACTTCTTACTAGTTATCTGACAGCAAAAAAATACCTAACTCGTACACTTGGACAAGTTGTAACTAGCTGGGCATTATGCTATACCAGTCGATTATTCAATGTGGGAATCCAGTCTACTCAACGTGTTGAAGGTTATAATTCTCTAATTAAACGATTGGTCAAAAGTTCAGCAACATTATTTGAATTGGATACACATATCCAGTCACTTCTCAACAAAGAACAACAATTTGAACGGCATGAACAATTAAATCAAAATCTAACAGTTGGTTTACCAAACGTTGTTGGGAGATACTTCAAAAGAATAGATGCTATCATCAAAAAATTTCTTACTCTTCGTGTTTTAAAAATGCAGCACAATCAAATGAATAAGAGTTTACTTTATCGTGATGATAAAGTAAAGAATTGGAAGGATTTGCTCGAAAATGAGGTATAAATTATAACATTGGCATTTACTTGTAAATTACATAACATTCTTATTCTATTTCTATTTAGATTGTCGAACAAGATGAAGATGGTGAAGATGGCGAAGAACAACAATCTGATGATGAAAAACAATCTGACAATAAAGAATAATCTGATAATGAAGAACAAGGCGATGATAAAGAATAAGGTGATGATGAAGAACAATCCAATGATGAAGAATAATCTGATAAAGAACAAGGCGATGATGAAGAACAATCCGATGTAAAACAAGGCAATAATGAAGAATAATCTGAAAAGCTGAATTTTCCTGAAGACAACTATGAGTCACCAATATCCAACCTATATGCTCTGATTACATACCTTAATCATGCTAACATTCATGAGGTTTAGCGTGTAACAACAATTGAACAAAATAAAGAGCATTTCATGGTGATATATGATAATGCTAATCACTTGTGTATATGCATGTGGCTTGTAATAAGAGGATTAGTTTGTCGTCATTTCTTTTCAGTGATGTTTAATTCAGATAAGGCCATGTTTCATATAGGGCTCATTTCAGATTGATGATATAATAAAAAGTTTTCCAATTTTCAAGAAAAATCTGCAATTACAATTTTTAGCGAAAAGAATACTGTTAAACCCATGTATGAACATCAAGTTAGGTCAGATTTTAGCCTATTACATGAGATTTGTCATACACAAGCATTTTCAGAAACTGTTAAGCAAAATTTATCTCATTAAGCCAAATATAATTAAGGTTTTAGCTATGCAAAGAAAGCAATTGGACTAGCTCTTGAAATAGGCTGTGAAGACGAATTAAATAACATATTGCAAAAGTGGATAAGAGAGAAGGAAAATGAAACTAGTTTTAGGCAACTAGAGATTAACAAAGAAAATCTGCCAAATATTAGCAACCCTTATCAGATGTTGAAACCGTGATCCGTGACCGCACTATGGATAAGTCATGTGATCAAAATGATCAACAAAGTTGACGAAGTTAGCAGAGTTGCTAAAGTTGTCAACGTTGATCAAGTAGATATATTAGACATATTTATCATATTTATCATATTTATTATATCTGTTATATTTGTTATATTTGTCATAGTTGATTTTATATTATTTTATTTTATATAAATATCTTGTATTTTTCCTTGGGTTGAAAAGTAACTCAAGTTGAGGTTTTAGGATAAACCAAGAGTTCAATAAAGGAATTGTTAAATTCATTTACTATTGCCTTTTGTCGTGTCTTCATATAGGCGTGATTGTGATATTGTCTTGTATTTAGTTCAACAGATTGAATTAAAAGTTTATCGTTTAAGTTTATAGATACCAAGCCAACAACATGTACAAAAGGTGCTCTAAGAACACGTATAAAGAGTGCATTAGAAGGAAATCAAAAGTAAAAGTCAAGTGGAACTACTAGTACTTATCGATTGCAGTATATATGCAGTCACTATAAAGGCATTGGACATAATGCGCGTAGCTATGGACTTAAAGAGAAATCTAAATCTAAATGATTTATAAACAATTAATTTAGAATATTAAATTGTTATAATAAAGGATTTTGAAACAGAATTTGCATTTATGATTAACATGTAACTTCAGATTGTAATTAATGCATAACAGTTTATTGAATAAATGCATTATGAATTGGTTGGCTATACGAACAATACTCAGACAAATTTATGATAAAAAGGAGGTAAATTTACTAGTGATTTTATTAGTATTTCGTAAATATGTATATTAGAGATCCTATCTCTTATTTCTAAATAAACTGACTCAAAGCAAACTTCTGATTCTTAGCTAAATGTTATACCTTTTTATTTACTATTACTACAAATATGATAATGGCACCAGCGGTATCAATAGCACTGGAGTTACTATTATGGCTGAATCTTCATCATGTGGGTGGCATAGAACTAGGAATAGGAGCGATTCTATCAGTTAAGAAAACTTTTTATTTATTTAAGAAAAATTCGCGCGAATTTTTCTTGATTAATTTATTTATTTAGTTAGTTAGTCTAAAGTGTAGCAAAAGACTATTATAGTCTATATTCGATAACACAAAAAAAATTCTGTCTGCCAGTTCAACTGATTTCTCAAATCGTATTCCAATTGAGTTATTTCTAATAAAGATCAACTAAATTTTGACTATATTCCTAAACGGTTTCATCATCTAAGAGTAAAAACAGTAAGTACTAAATCCATATGATTGGGCGAAAAGCCTCCAACTGATCTTACTTCTGCTATAGAATTAGCTTCCGAATGGTCCTGCATTTTTAATAATAATAATTGTTAATAGACAATAGTTATATTTATATATTATACATCATGTGACATTTAAAAAAACCCAGGTAATGATCACCTAAGTAACGATCACCTAGGCAACAATCGCCTAGGTGACAATTGCCCAGACAATGTTTAGCAATTCCCTATTTTAATCATAATTTAAATTTACTATAATATATTATTATCTTATATAATTATTTATTAAATGTATTAAAATTTCTTTTTAAATCTAATCATAACATTATAAATTATTATTATATTTTCATTTTTATTGTATTTGAAATGATAATATAATACTAAATCAAATATAATTTAGAAAATATTCTTTAGCTAAAAGAAAAAAATAAAAAAGAATTTTAATGTAAAATATGATAAATAAATAAGAAAATAATAAACTTCAGCTAATTGTTATAAATAATCTAATATAATGATAATAGATTTTTAATAATCTTCTTTATTTTTTATTAATTTTAAATAAATAGTATAATTAATTATCAAATATTTAAAATAAAAATTGTTATTTATTTTTCATTATTCATTATATTATAATCTTTACTTACTGACTTTTTTTCTAATAAAATATAAATAATATTAAACTATTAATTCAAATAGATCTAAATTTAAAATTTATTTTACTTACTTATTTATATATATAATTATTATTATAAATTCAATACTGCTTTGTAAGTTTTTTTTTCATTTAGTTTAATCCTTTGAGTTATTTACATAATTTATAAAGGATTTTAAATAGTTTATTAATTTGTTAACAGAAAAAATAATAAGACTTTTTGTAATTCTGATATTAAATTATAACTTTTTCAATATTATGAAAAATTTTCATAATTTGAATTATTTTTTGAACTAATAGTTTTTAAAATTACTTTCATTTTAACTAAATATTAAAAGCAAAAAATAATTAGCTAAATATTTAAAATTTTGGAAAAAATAAATGTGATAACTTTTATACTGTGTAATTAACTGATGAGAAAAAGACTATATTTTTATCTTTTATAATACAAAGATAATAATAGTATATTTTTGATTATTTAGATATAAATTAAATATATTTTCATTCTTTATGCATAAGCTTTTTCTATTACTGATTTTCATTATTCTCAGAATTGTTTTTTGATAATTTTAATTTAATATTAATATAATGAACTAGCTTTTCCTTTAATTTTAATATTAATTTTATGATTTATCTTTTAGTAAAAAAACTATTATCTGATATATTAAAGAAGAAATACAATTACTAATAAGTAGCTAGAACTTTTATTAATTTTTTCAGATGCAATGATTCTTATAGTATATTAATTATCTTGATTAAAGTTTCTAATTATTCTTTAACATCTAAAAAAAAATTATAAATTAAAAATAACTTAAAAAAAACATTTTATTAGTATCAAAAATCAGCAGAAAAATGGTATTACAAAAGTATTTTCTTGTTTACAAATCTCAGTAGAAAAAGATAATAAAATTGCATAATATTTTTAGTTGAGTGTTATTAAAATAAATGGGAAATTAAAAAGGATTTAGCAAAAGCATTATATTAGTATCAAAATTTACAATAAATAGTAATATAGAAGCATATTTTTATTTACAAATTTTAGTAGAAAGTAATAATGAAATTACACAAAATTTTTTAGTTAAATGTTATCAAAATGGATAGAAAATTAAAAAGAATTTAAAAAATACACTTTATTAGTATCAAAAGTCAGCTAAAAATAATAATAAAAATGTACAATATAATTTAACTATATTTTTTTAAAATAGATCAAAAATTAAAAGAAATTTAGGAAAAGCATTTTTTTAGTATAAAATATTAGCTATAAATGATAATAAATATGCATAATATAGTTTGACTAAATATTCAGAGTTGAAATAAATTTAGAACAAGCATTTTATTAGTATAAAAAATTAGCAAATCAAAATAATAATAATGTATAATTTGTTTAGGTAATTTTTATTATTATAGAAAAGGTATTAAATAAGATATTAATAAATTATTTAAATAATTTAAAAATCAACAAAACTAGAAAATAATAATGCATAAAATATTTTAGGATTTTTTTATAAAAAAGGTATAAATTGAGAGAAAGATTTAGAAAAAGCATTAGTATTATAAAACTGCTAAAAATAGAAATAAAATTATATAATATAATTTAGATAATTTTTATTATTATTGAAAAGAATATTAAAAAAGATAATAATAAAGCATTTTAAATGGTATAAAAAATCAGCTAATCAAAAATATAATAATGCATAAAATGATTTAAAATATTTTTATGAAAAAAGTATATAGTGAAAAAATTTAGACAAAACATTTTATTGGTATCAAAAATCTGCAGAAAATAAAAATAAAATTGCATAATGTAATTTAGCCATTTGTTATTATTATAGACTAGGAATTAAGAAAAGATGGCTGAATTATTAAAATAGTATAAAAATTATCAGAAAATAAAAATATTTTTACATAATATAATTTAGATTTTTTTTTTTATGAAAAAGATGTAACAATTAAAAAAGATCTTAAAAAAGCATTTTATTGATATCAAAAATCAGCAGAAAATGAAAATGAAATTACACAATACAAATTAGAATTATTTTATAAAAAAGTATATAATTAAAAAATTTAAAAAAAGCTTTCTATTGGTATTAAAATTCAGCAGAAAATGGAAATAGTGATACACTATATTATTTAGCTAAATGTTATATATATGAAATAGAAATAAAAGAAGATTTAAAAAAGCATTTGAATAGTATTAAAAATTAATAAATATGAAAATAAACCTGAAAAATATGTTGAAAAATATGTAGATAATCAGAATAAGAATAAGAATAATATAATTGAATTTATTAATAATTCATTAAAGAAAATTTTAAATTTATTTCCTTTAATAAGTTAATTGATTCAGAATTACTTGATAAAAGAGGTTTTGAAAGTATAATAAAAACAACTTGATTAAAACAAATGATTATATTATTTACAAAAAATTAACTAATACAGAAGCATAAAATATGATAATTAAATGCATTTATTTATAAATTAAAATACATTTATGTCTTAATTATAGTAATCATATTATATATTTCTTAGATATTAGTTAAGATAATTAATATAATTAATTACTATTATTTTTTTTAAAAAAAAAACAAAAATCTCATTTGATAATTTTATAGATCAATTTACAAAAAAATTTTTATTTGTAATGAAATATACTAATAATAGTAATTTTCATAATTACCTTAATTATAATTTAAAAATTTAACAAAGACTGATAAGAAGAGATTAGTATTTCAAATCACTGATGCATTGAATTATTTATATAATGAAAATGTCATATATAAAGATTTTGTAAATATTGCTTTTATTATTGTTAATATATATATTTATGACTTATTATTAATTTATATTTTATTTAACATTTTAAAAATATAGTGATTCATAAAAATAATACCAAAATCACAGCTTTCAGTATTTCAAAAGTTAAAAATAATTTCACTATACAAATTAGAAACTTTTGGTAAAGTTGTTTATATGGAATCACAAATACTTACAAATCTAAATTTTTAATATATTAAACTTTCAGATATTTAAAGTTAAAGTATATTGATATAGAAAATTTCTAATTAATATCCTCTATTTAGAAATTATGATGATGATAAAATTTTATTTGCTATTATTAATTAAATTTGTAAAGATGCTGTATCAAATACTTCTGAAAAATATGAAAAACTTTACAAAAAATGCTGATGTCAAAAACTCAAGTAAAGACTAACTATTATAGAGATATTGGAAGTATTTTCAAATATAAGCTTTAGAAAAAATATTAAAGATAAAATATCTGAAGGTACTTATTTGTTATTAATCTTATGCTCAGTCTATCGAACTTAAAGCAATGATGACTTAATAACAGAAAGTAACATGCGAGAAATTACTAAGTTACTATAGAAAAAGTCTTATCACAATCAATTTTAGATTTATAATTTAGATAAATAAATAACTTTTAACAATTTTATAATAATAATAAATACGATTGACATATTAAAGAATTTTAATATATGTAGTTTATAAAGCTCTGAATGGTTCAGATTAATCTGAAAATTTTCAGTTCAGATTAACTTCAGTTCAGTTTTGGATTGCAAAAATTTCAATCCAAAAATTTTTGGTTCAGTTGGATTTTTTTCAGATTATAAATCTAATCTGAACTGAACTGGAAATTTCGAATTAATCTGAAATTTCAGATCGTTTGGGTTATCGTTCTAAATGAATGATAAAAGAATTATTCATTTAGAACAATTGAAGTTATCATTCTAAATGAATGATAAGAAAATCATTCAATTGAAAAGATCAAATTATCGTTCTAAATGAATGACAAAGAATAATTTGGTTAAAACAATCAAATTATCATTCCAAAAGAATGATAAAAGAATCATTCATTTAGAATGATTGAAATTATTATTCTAAACGAACGATAAGAAAATTGTTCGATTAGAATAATGAAATTATCGTTTCAAATAAATGATAAAAGAATTGTTCATTTGGAACGATTGAAGTTATCATTTCAAACGAACGATAAGAAAATTATTCGATTAGAATGATGAAATTATCGTTTTAAACGAACGATAAGAAAATCGTTTGATTAGAATGATTAAATTATCATTTCAAATGAACGATAAGAAAATTGTTCGATTAGAATGATAAAATTATCATTCCAAATGAATGATAAAAGAATCATTTATTTGAAATGATTGAAGTTATTATTCCAAACAAATGATAAGAAATCGTTCGATTAGAATGATCAAACTATCATTCTAAAGAATGATAAAAGAATTGTTCATTTGGAACGATTAAAGTTATCATTCTAAATGAACAATAAAAAATCATTTGATTAGAATGATTAAATTATCATTCCAATCAAATGATAAAAAAATCGTTCAATTAGAATGATCAAATTATCGTTTCAAAAGAATGATAAAAGAATCGTTTAATTAGAATAATTAAATTATCGTTCTAAATAAATAATAAAAAATCGTTCATTTGAAACGATTGAAGTTATCATTCTAAATAAATGATAAAAGAATCATTCATTTAGAACGATTAAAGTTATCATTCTAAATGAATGATAAGAAAATTGTTCAATTAAAATGATTAAATTATTGTTCTAAAAGAATGAAATTTTCAGTTCAGTTCAGATTTTTACTGGTTTACAGTTCAGTTTGATTTCAGATTGGCATTTTTAAGATTTATAATCTGAACTGAACTGAACCATTCAGAGCATTAGTAGTTTAGAAAGAGATTCTTTTATTGTAGAGATGTATACTTAGCAATTCTTAACTTTAGATTTTAAATCTTTAACTCGAACTATTGAGTTATCACTATTATTTCTGCTTTGACAAAGACAGATTTTTATCTTATTTATACAAAAATACAATTATAAGAAGATTGCTATTTAATGCTATTTTATATAAATTAATTTATAACATTAAAATAAATATAAAAGATAAAATATAATTTAACTATAATTAATAATATAATAAATAATAATAATAAAATAAAAATGTTAATTAAGTTAAAAATGCTAACATTGTTAATAACATTAATTATTTGTCAATCTTTGTGATGCAGTAAGATTGATTTCACATAGTATTAATTTATTCCTCTAAATTTGCAGCTCCTGCAAAAATTTCATATGCTTCATCAATCAGGTCCTTAAACTCCTAGGATTTGAGAGTGTAAATCATTCTAAGAGTTATTTTTTTAGTATATTCAATTTGTATAATTCCCAAAGTTTTAAAAAGATAGTAAGTTCATTAGAAGCTTACTGATAGTATAAGATAATTTAGTTCTTATACTAAGTTTGTTCAGCTAGACTTGAGGTTTTTACCTCTATTACTTGTCTAAAATAAAATGCATTAATTAAGGCTAATACTCTATTTTTTAGTCTAGTAGCTTATAATAAAGCTCTGTAAGTTATTTTAACTTTTACTCAATTAAATCAGTTTTCATATAAGGTAAAGGAATATTAATATCTACTAAAATATTAACTGCTATTAAATTATTCTTAATTTCTTAAAATAAGGTCATCATGTTGGAAAATTTTAAGAAATTTTCAAAGAAAATCAATCCTTTATATAATAATTTAGGGCTCCTAGTTTTAGCAATTATGGTAAGATATTAATAGATTTTCATTTGCTAGTATACATAATGCTCTTTCATCTATCTCTCTTATCTTATAAGATCTATTCATTAAAACATGATGGATATAGTATGGTCTTTTTCATTTTGAGTTTAGTTTGTCAGACTATTATTTATTCTTAGTCACATTATAATAAAGAATTTTGTCTCTAATTTTAAATTAATAAAGATGATCAATTTTTCTATTGTGATGATTTTTTTGGTTATATTATGCAATTGCAATATGATTTTTAATAGGATCTTTGTTGGATATCTATGATGACAATTATATTCTTATAAATAAATAGAGCAACCTATTCTGCAGTAGCTTTAGGAATAGCTTTAGCTTCAGGCCATTTGGTAAAATAATCGACAGCTACAATGATATATTTATTACTATTTGACATTATAGGTAACAGTCTAATAAAATTTATACTAATTTAATAAAAAGATGCTTAGATTGATATATAGTGTAATTTCTCATGTTTCTTTAGTTTTCCTCTTCTTTAATAATTATCACAAGAATAAATATATTCTCTAATATTTTCATATAATTATAGCCAATAATATCATTTTTTGATTTTATTAAATATTATATCTACTGCAAAATGTTTAACAGTTATAGCTTTCATTTTATGTAATTAAATAATTCTAAGAAGTTTTTGGTGAACATGTTTATACAAATAATTATTTTTAATTTTAAAATATCTAGATTGTTTAATTAATTTTTGTTGCTGAGTTAATATTAAATCGTTAGGTAAAGTTTGGTTTTATAAATAGTTAAAAAGATGATTATATTATATTATATCTATTTTGAGCTATTTGTTACACTGCAAATGCTTTACTTTCACTCAAATAAATATACTTTAATTATAAATAAAGGATTAATAAAGTAATAGAAGAGTAATATCTAACATTTTATAAAGTTAAGAATATGCATTTTCTTGTTAAACTAAAACTAATTCTTTTCATCATACATCATTAATTAAGTGAGTTAGTTTCAAGTCAGAATGAATTTTTCCTCTTTCATATCCTATAATATAATTATACTATAAGGTAAATTTTTTTTACACGCTTTACAGTAAGTGTAAATATGATGATTCTCAATATCACAGGTGAAGGTACATTGAGATTCTCCTTTAGTAATAGGTTGATTAGCTATAATTGATTTAATTTTAATATTTTCACAGTATATATCTTCTATCTTATCCTTTAAGCTTTTATATCTAACTGCTATAATCAGATACGTTAAAAAATTATTGAAATATTTGATTTTTAAACTATATTTCTTTATTGTCATTAATAGAGTTATGCTCAGAAGAAATATGCTATTCATCTTCTACTTTTTTGACTTTAATAGTAGTGGCTATGAAAACTTTCTTTATATTATTTTCATATTTTTGATTATTATTAATTAGAGAAAGAATATCTGCATTAGCATTTAATTTTCTAGGCTTATGTTTAATTTCAAAATCATATTGCTGAAGTTCCATAATCCATCATGCTTTTCTACCTTTAAAGATCTTTGATGTTTATAGCCACTTAAGGGTTGAATAATCAGTAACAATAGTAAAAGGTTGTAAGCTTAAATAATGATGAAAGTATCTTATAATCCATATAACTGCAAGGTATTTCTGATCAGTTATTTCATAATTTTGCTCAGCTTTATTTATACTTCTGCTGACATATGCAACCATATAATCAAGTCCATTTTCTAACTTTTGAGAGAGAACAGCTCCTAAGCTATTTTTAGAAGTATAAGTTTATAAAATGAATGGTTTATTAAAATTTAGATACTGCAAAATTAGTGTAGTTATTAATTTATTCTTTAAAATATTGAAGGTTTTTGGTTAAGTATTTATTCAAGAGAATAGTTCTTCCCTTTTTAGTAATTGAGTTAAAAGTTTAGCAATTTTTGAAAATCCTAAAACAAATCGTCAATAGTATGAGAATAATCCTAATGCAAACTTTAAACTGGTTAAATCAACTGAAATTAGAAAACTTTTAACTTTGTCAATTTTTGCAGGATCAGGTTGTAATCCATTTCTTTTAACTACATATTCTAAATACGTAATATTAGGTAGACAAAAGTAACACTTTTTAAGCTTAATCATTAGATTCACTTGTTTAATTGCTTAAAATACTTTTCTCAAATGGTGAATATGATTTTTATAAGTTGTTGAGTAAATAATGATATCATCCAAATAGACAATAATGAATTTATACAAGAATTCTTAAAGAATATGATTCATTAACCTTTGAAAAGTTACTAATACATTCTTTAAACCAAAAGGTATAACATTTAATTTATAAAGAACAAATTGGAAAAAAAAACTGTTTTTTTCTTATCTTTTTTACTCATTTTTATTTACTAATAGATACTAGTAAGATCAAGAGTAGAAAACTAATTTGCTTCTCTAAATTTTTCTAATAAATTATTAATTCTTAGTAGAGAATATGCATCACTTTTAGAAATAAAGTTTAACTTTCTATAATCAATGCAAATACATTTATCTCTAGTTTTCTTACTACTATGATGACAGAACAAGCCTAAGAGCTTAGTGACTTTTTGATAATTTTATTTTCTTCTATTTGTTTGATTTCTTTCTTGAGAAAGTAAAGTATTATTGGATCTTTGTACTTATAAGCTCTGATAGTGACTGGATCATGATTATTAGTCAAAATATTATATTTTACCAAGCTGGTTTATCTAATTTTTGTTTGGCTTAGAGCACATATATCCTTGTAATTATCAATTAATTTTTAGAAGAATGTCTATTATTTGTCATTAAGGGATTCAACTTAAAGATTATCTTTAATTTTTCAAATATTTTCTTTAGAGATTTCAGCAAGAAATACAGCTAGATTAGATTCAAATTCTTCTTTGAATCTTTGAATATAAGAGTTAAATAAACAGGATTTTCTTTATTTTATGGGTTATAATCAAAGGTAAAAAATCAGTTTTATTTTCATATTCTTCTTGACTGTCTACCATATAAGCTTCAATTTTACTAAGTTCTTCTTTCTCATAATCATCTAAAACTTGTTTTAATTCATTATCTTATGATCTTGAATAGTAGAATAATTAATAAGAATTTTATTAATACTAAAAGTTACAAAAACTGAAATTATTTTCGCTAGATATCTTAACCTATTTTGTTAGTTCCAAAATCAAGGCTGGCATGAGTTTTCTAAACCAGTCTATTCCTAGAAGTAAAGTTTCATCTTGGTAGCCAATTACTTGTAAAGAAATAGGAATTAATAAATTTTGAATAGCAATTTAAGCCTTTTTGATTTATCCTAATACTTTAATTCTTTTTCTATTAATAGTAACTACAATAATGTTAGATTGTTCATTAATAGATAATCCTACTTTTTTATTAGTTTTCTAATATTAATACTAATGATAGCTCTAGAATCTAGAATAGCAACTATAAATAGAGTTCTGGATGAGTCGAGTCAACTCACGAGTCAGATAAGCTGAGTTGAGTTTAAATTGAGTCAAGTTTATGTTTTTTTGACTTGATGATTTGCGAGTCAAGTCAAATTTAAGTTGAGTTAAATATTTAACTCGACTCGATTTAAACTCGACTTGATTTGAGTTGACTCAAGTTGACTTGAATGATATTTTTTTATCATTCAAGAAGAACGATAACGAATTATTCGACTTGAATGATTTTTTTTATCGTTCAAGAAGAATGATGACAAATCATTCGACTTGAATGATTTTTTTATTGTTCAAGAAGAACGATAACGAATCGTTTGACTTGAATGATTTTTTTTATCATTCAAGAAGAACGATAACGAATCGTTTGACTTGAATGATTTTTTTTATTGTTCAAGAAGAACGATGATGAATCGT